>JAMKQA010078813.1:0-11896 GCA_024699735.1 Posidonia australis
GAGTAGATTAAATAAAAAAAAAGGAAAATATATAAAATCAAGTACAAATAATGAATTAGATAATTATTTAGAATCCCCAATTGCTTTTAGTGATTTAGAAATAGATAACTTAGATATATTAAAGTGGTGGTCTACTACAGCAATTAGGTTTCTTATAGTATCAAAAATGGCAAAAGATTTACTAATGATTCCGACGTCAACTGTGGCGTCGGAGTCTGCATTTTCTGCAGGAAAAAGAGTATTAAATGATAAAAGATGTAGATTATCAGAGAAGTCTGTAGAAGCCTCCGTCTGCTTAAAAGATTGGTACGATGTAGTTGACCGTCTTCAGGGATTGAGCTTGAATTCTGAATTAGAAGAAGACGATGATGCGGCATCAACTTCAACAGATAGAACCGACTCCACAAATGAATAATTATTGATGTAAAATTTTAAAATCAAAAATGTAAAAAAAATGATGTAAATATCTTTTGTATTTTTTATGTAAAAAAATGATGTATTTCAAATATTTTTTTATTAATAAAGAAAATAATTTTTTAGGCCCAATGGACCGGCCCGACTCGACCTAGCCCACCGGCCCGACCGACAGACGGGCCATGGGCCATGCTGGGCCCATGCCTTGCAAGAGGAGGCCTGGCCTGGCCCGGCCCGGACCAACTTGCAAGCTAGCTTGGCCCGATCCAGGCTCAGATGGGCTTCATGTTTCGTGGGCCGGCCCAACCCGATTTCCATCTCTAAGTAAAGCACTAGCAGTGCTCTAAGTTAGAAATCAACATGAAGTTGCTTTATGTATTTGAAGCAAAAATGTTTCCTTTAGCAAGGTTCTTCAGACTATAGTAGCTTGGAGCTATTGAATTGATTGTAGACAGAGTCTAGTATTGAATTCTAGCTTTGGTGTGATAGCTTTATTTTCAGTTCAACTTGTGGTGCTAGTAGTGTTGACAAAATATATGCTGAATTCTAGCTTTGGTGTAATAGCTTTAATCACGTTTTTGTTTAGAGACTAAAAGTGACATTGAACAACAACCACTGGACATACTGTCAGGTTATGAGTTGTCACACCCTAAATTTCTCATAACAATTTAAAATCAATTACATTACAGGAAATTAAAAGCTAAACAGAAATATCAACTACCAGGAACCTGTGTGTGTGGCTACGAGACTCCGAACTATATGCACTATGCTAAAATCCAACTGCATGTCTGCACCTGCAACTCAAAAGCCACAAAGAACAAGCGTGAGTGACAGAAGTCACCCAACACACACCCTACAAAAACGGCAGAAAACCAAAACTATATTAATTTTTATTTTAAATTCATTTCGCAATCATTTTCTCTAAAATCCCACAAGCTAGGCCCATGTCAGCTAAAACAACAATCAGGGCTTTATTAGTCTAAAACCACAAATGAGGCCCTTAATGGCCAAAACCACACACAGTGAGTGGAAAAGTCCAACGTCAGACAACCAACTCTGGCCACAAACAGTCCACTGAGGAGTGACTACAGTGTCTGCACTGCCACTGTAAAGCCACCCTGTGTAGGAGTGATCACTGTCCCGTGATTCTCCTACTTGGAGAACTCTCACAAAGCCAACCCCTCCCTAGGAAGGCAATCCTTTTTCTCAAGATGCTACCAACTACGGGGCACGTGTTCCACCCACATTAGCCACCACAAGGTACGCCTCCCCACGGCATCCTCCACATGGTGCTCAGGAGAGAATGTCATACCTCCACACCAGACAACACCCGAGCCTCAGTGCTTACAACGATAGCAGGAGTATCATACCTCCTTGTCATGCCACAAGACATCTCAACCTGGAGACCACAACCTTAGCCTTGAGAAGACAGTCAGGGAGTTTCATACCTCTAAAACCCAATGACCCTCAGTCTCAAGTTTCTTAGCCCTCGACCTTGACTAGGGAGATGCGCCCGACCACCCGAGAATGTCGTCACATTCCCTGGTCCTGACGACACGGTCCTACAGTGTCTCGACCCGCACACAGAAAATTAGGAAAACCATTTTTCCAAAATAGCCAACCATCTCTTTTGAATGCCATTTTCAAAATCATTTTATATCTTTGAAAACTCTTTTAAAACCTCGGTAAAACGGTACATTAGGTGTCCCATGGGACCACCACTGACAGCCTACAATCCCTTCTCAAATGGGTAAAATAAGCCAATTCGAGAAACCCACAGAAAACACATTTTTATAAAACCAACTGGGCTCTGATTCGGCATACCGAAATGGGTTCAGTATGCCAAAATTTCTTGGATCGGTTGACTAGAGAGATTCGGCAGATCGAATCGATCAGAGGAATAAAACTGAGAGAGAATCGACATTCCGACAAGGTTCGGTATACCGAAAATTTTTGATTTGGTATGCTGTTTCAACTTCAGTATGCCGATTTCTGCGATTCTAGAAAACAACCCAAGCTCAAGCCTTCGAAATCGCCCAAAATGGGATCTTAGGGCAGACCCTCAAAATACGCACCAAAAATCTCTCATAAAACAAAAGATGTAGACCCTCAAGTCTATTCCAAATCCACATAAACAAAACCAAAATCCATTCATCATGCAACAAGATACAAATTCGCAAAGACGGAAGGGTCAAAAGGACCCAAACCACGACTAATGTCATAAAACACCATAAATTCTCATAAAATTACAATAAATTCAAGGAATGTAAATTTACCAAGATTTCATGCATCCTATCATTTTCTACTAATTTCTTACTTTCTACACTTTGGTTGGAGGTGCGTACCTGAAACGAGCTCTCCGACGATTCAATTCTGATCTCCGACTAACTCTGACGACTTCCCGTGTCCTCGGTCGCACCACAACCTCAGGGACACTACTCCAAAGCTCCACACACCGCCACGAGCCACCGCACACCGCCGCACACCGCCACCGACCCTTGAGCACACCGAACAAAGCAACAGGGGAGGAAGAAGAACGAGGGAAGAGAGGGAGAGTGAGGTGAAGGGGAAGAGACGAGAAGGAAAGGAGAGGGGAAGTGGTGTGCTTGGGAAGGAAAATGGTGGAGTGAGAAAGAGGTGGAGAAATGCAGAAGAAAGGTCGTCAGTTGCGACTTAAATACACGTTGATGGTGGTAGCTGCATGCATGCATGCATAGTGTAACCACCAGCCTCCTGCATGAGCCAACAATCCACTGCACAAATCACTCCCATCAATCGGTCCACAGACGTATCCACAAGGACCCACACTTGGGCACACAAGTACAGCGTCACAATGCATAGTGCGAACCATGCACAAGGACATGCAAACAGAAACCGATCCACGAGGCCTAAGTCCGAAATCACAAAATCACACAAGTAGACCTCGAAATATTAACATCCGTCTAGAAATAAATTTATTAAAAATGTAAATAATTATAGAATGAACTTACGGATGTTACATGAGTTTCATATGTAAAATTTCTTGAATTGGTGGAAATATGTCCAGTTATTTGACTAGTGTTGTTTCGGTTAATGCAAATGCTATCAGAGGCAATGTAGGTGTTGTTGTTTCCCAAATGTAAACGAGCTCAAAGAAACAGAATAATTCAATGACGTATTAGTGTGAATTCTGAGAGTTCTTTTATAATTTTATATGAATCCTATTGGCTTCTTCCAAGCAGCAAGAAGCATCTCCTTCAGGTCGTGAGAGTTCTTTTTTAATTTTATGTGAATCCTATTTAAATAGTGTCTCGGTCTCTACAGTAGAACCATGAAGTAAGCTTGCAGTAGGATCATTTGTTGAGTCTGAGGCATCAACATTTTGCACGAACACCTTCCCATCTTTTGGATAAAAAGCTGAAACAGACGTCGTAACTACGACCAAATGAAAATCAACAAAATGGCTCCACACAATACATTGACACCTAGTGAGATTGACCAACTGGCAAGCCTTTTACACTGTCCTCAGTATCATAATTCCTTAATGAATAAAAGGAAATAAAATAATGAATGGAAACAAATAATTATGCAAAAAGAAAACAGCATGACTTTAAAGTATAAACCATAATATGAAGTTCCAATTACTGTCAAAAATACTCTATGATCTTACAACTAGAAATACTCTTGAGCAAAGTAGCCACAACTGTCAGAGCAATCCAGCTCCATCCATGATCATAGAAGGAGCACTTCACTCCATACTTCATAACATGGTGAAAATGAATATGTTAGAACTATCCTATCATGTGTTTGCATCTAGGAAAAAGATACAATTGACACTTCATACTCATTATATGGAAGCACATAAGGTTGAATACAACATGAACTAGAGAGAATGTCAAATTAGATATCATAGGAGAACATCAAAAGGAAATATAAGAAACTGCTACTTTTGTTTATAAAATACACACTTCTACTTTTGTTTACAACATTCATTTCTCAAGTATCATTAGAAAAAAAGGTCCATAAAATCCATAGAAATATTGGCTTCTTATTCATCAATATCAATTATTTCAAGTAATTTATCATTATGAGCCTCAATTTTTTGAAGATGACCTTGTAATTCTTAAACATGGGCTTCTACTGGATGTTTGTCATTCATCACTTTTAAAATAACTTCCTTACTTCGATTATTCATCTCCTCCTCAAGCTTCTTAAAAAATTTACAATAACGTTGACTATGACTTGCATTAGGAGAATAATTTGAACATATGAAAAAACGTTGACTAAGATTCGCAACAGTCTACGATGTCTTCACAGAGCAATCAAACCACATCTACAACAAATAGAATCTTCTATCATAATTCTTGTTGAAGTATTATCTGCAAACAAATAAGGTGAAAATTAAGATCATTCATATTTTAGAAGAAGCATAAGTTATTTCAACTCTTGCAATCTCATTCATTAGAAAACTGAAAGCACAAATTAATATTCTAAATGTGAAAAGTTTATCGCACTCAAAGAAACAATAAGTTTTTCAATCTCAATTTCTAAATTCGAAGAACCTACTTATTCTTCTAATAATCAGGACTAAAAACTCGTAGAAGTTAGAACGACAAAAGGATCCTCCGCTTGATTTTTTTTTCTGGCTTTTATGATCTATAGGATTAAACATCCTTGCACTTGATGGAAGTGCACGTGGTTGACATTGGTAGTAAGTTCAGATGAAATGTATTCATACATGTTTGGGAAATTTTTAGGCTTGATATGTACTCAAGAGTCAAGACAAACTGGATTGTCATCAATTTGATTTGTTGTGACTTTAAGTTCATTTGCAACGAGTTGACCTCTAAAACAAAAATATGGTATTTTAAGATTTGGTGTTCACTCCTCTTACACTGAAAGGTTCACAAGACTCTTATTGTAGTTTTTTGTTGCTTTCTCTTTGTGACCATGCCGACAGTGGGGAACTACGCTCCCCACGCGATCGGGACCACATGTGAGTCAGTAGGGCCACGGCGAGTCTTGTGGTTCCGAAGGTGGAAAAGAAATGACTTGAAAACACAAGAAACTGTGCGAAATCGAAAACATGGAGTCGCCACCTAGTCTATTTAAAACGGAAAGACGAGGAAAACCGTATCAGGAGATCAAAAATTGAAATCGAATGCAAAACGAGAAGACTCATGCCAAATGGATTCGACACATGGATCATTGCAAACCAGAGAAAGGGTAAGGACTCCTATTATGTGCGGGGAAGGTGTTAGGCACCCCCGCACGCCCGACGAGTCGGTCTTTCTCGGTATCTCGCTCGCGTGCATGGAAATGTAGGCACTTGATGCTGGTTAATGGGGGTATATGGATGATGCAAGGGAAGCAAATCATATGGTCAAGATAACAAACCAAACTAAAGAACAGCATAATCGAATCGAGGAACGCCAAGCAAAACACAAGACGGAAGACGAGTGCGCCCACTGGCTAGGCCAAACCGAACTATGTCCCTAGGTGACACGTGCATGTGCCACGCGCATATCACTCGTGCAGCCCAAACGTGTGTTCCTGGGGATGTCATGATCATTTGTTATCATTGCCATACACACCACGCAGAGATACCATTGGGAGATGGCCAACAAAGCACAAGGAAGAAATCACATCAAGAGTTCACACAAATATCAAATCCAAGGAAACTCAAAAACCTACGGAGAGCCCAAAACATTAACAAGAAGTCTAAGCAAACCAGGGAATGAAAACATGCCAGAGGTAATAAAACGTGCATGAATGACCTATAGTAGGGCAAGTGACCACGGTTTGGTGGGGACCTGACCATATCCATGCCCTGGTCCAAACGCGCATGTAGGGTGCGCACCCACGATGCACATGAAACAGGGCCAGGCCAGGCCTGCCTCCTTCATCGCTTCCTCCCCGGAAGGTGAAGCACCTCCAGGCCTGGGGGATATGTCTGGTAGCTTGGGAGGATCACCAAAAAGGGATGCAAATGCAAAACAAATGATAAGATGCCATGGGTGCTCCTCCCCATCTCCGTCGTCGATGTCATCACTGTCTTCCCACCGACGAGCCTCCACAAGAGGCTTCCGACTTAGGGGCTAGCTCATCCACTTCGAAGAATGATGGGTGAAAGGGGCAGCCATCTAGACATCGGTCTGTGCGTTTAGTGGCCAACATCCTCACGCAAGCATCCAGTGTTTGACGATGGTGGGTGCGGTGCGGGATGCACAAATGGAATGAAAACGTGACAAAGACTACAAAGGAGTGAAACAAAAGGGGTGCTAGAGGTTCCTGGGATAGCCCCATGCGAAGGACTGTACCAATGGGCGTCTGGGGAGGCATTGTCGACGTCGATGGACGGGGAAGCTCCGGCGAGGAGAGGTTGGACGACTGCTGCAGAGCTAGAACGGTTTGGAAGTGATCGGGGAGCTTGAGGGAAGCATGGGGAGCTTACTGGAGGTGGAAAGGAGGGGTGCTGGTCGGAGTTTGGTTGCTGGGTTCGAATCTTTGGCGAGGTTCGAATCTTTGGCGAGGTTCTCTCTTGGGTTCTTCTGGCTCTCCTCTCACAAATGCTTGATGTCTTGGCTGAGGTAGCCTCCAAGTGGTTTGGTTGGTCGCTCTGGTGGTAGGTGGAGATAGCAGAGCGTGGGAAGCTGTCAGGGGTGGCAGGAGAAGGCTCGCCGGCACCACTGCAGGCCTTGCGTGTCGGCGGAAGTGACGCAGAGTGTGGGTGGCTAAGGACAGGGCGTGCGCAAGCTCTAGGGTGTCAGGCATGCCAGGAGACAAGTCGACATTGCATGCACGACGTTGCTCGTATGAGGTCATATAACGAAAGTGACCTGTCAAGCTGTGCCCGTAGTGTTGCCTTGGCCTTAATGTGCGCTTGGGCTGCGCATGTGGGCCACGCATGTCGTTGGGCCAGAGCACATGGGTGGGGTTTTAGGTTTCGAGCTTAGTTGGATGAATGGTTTTAAGGGTAATTAGGGTTTTCTGGGTTGGTTCAAGTTCATGGGCTTGGTCGGGGAATCAGGGGAAATCTAGCTCAGCCGTCTAGTTGCACTCTCTGCCGGATCTGTCTACCAACACTGGCTAGAAATCTGGGTGTCTACAAATGCCCCTATCTGAGCGAGGTCGAGGGAAACAAGACCGTTGCTTAGGGTCGAGAGAAGACACCCTGTCCCGGTCAAACAGGAAAGAAACTTGCTATTGGCCATAAGCCGCTTATCCAATGGATGCATAGAAAGTCACGACTCGCGTGCCGAAGTGTAGATGCTAATGCGGACGGTGTCCCTCTAGAATGTCAAAGTGATTGCGCGCCGGAGCCAGGCAGGTATGCATATGGTTTCGAGCGACGCGAGTGTTGGCGTGGATGTTGCTGATGCTAAAGTGCTATTGTGTTGTGAATGGATACTGATGAAGTGTGCATTTGCAACTGTGTGATGTGTTGATGATGTGGAATATGCCTGACTACGATGCATGTGCTGTGTAGATGCTAGTTGGTATATGCATATGTGAATGGATGCTGTGATGCTTGATGAGTTGACGGACTCATCGCCAGACAGTTTCGGTTATCAGCCAGAGGAGAAGAGGGGTGTGGCAAGACTGACGGGCTTGCCGACCGAAAAGGTGACTGGTGATGGAAGTCATCCGGGTATTTGGGAGTACCAGCCGAAGAAAAGGGGGCATCCTAGGTCCTGCTTGCTTGAACGGGGTCCTAGGGGGCGACAAGATATCGGACTCGTTGGGCCGACAAAGGAACAAGATAGAACCTAGTCACTGTCGGTTTACAGACAGGTCTGCTAGGAGCAAACAGAAAGGGGAGAGCTGGCAAGTTATCGGACTTGCTGGGCTGACAAAGAAAGAAAGGATAGAACCTAGTCACTGTCGGTGTACGGATAGGTTGGCTAGGAGCGGATAGAGAGGGGAGAGCGAGCAAGTTATTGAACTTGCCGGGCCGACAAAGAGAGAAAGGATAGAACCGAGTCACTGTCAATGTACTGACAGGTTGGCTAGGAGTGGACAGAGAGGGGAGAGCTAGCAAGTTATCAGACTTGCTGGGCCGACAAAGAGAGAAAAGATAAAACCTAGGTGTACAGACAGGTTGGCTAGGAGTGGACAGAGAGTGAACCGAGTCGTTACCAGGATACAGGCAACGGCTGAGAACCACCAAGAAAGAGTGAACCGAGTCATTACCAGGATACAGGCAACGACTAGGAACCACCAAGAAGGAGTGAACCGAGTCATTACCAAAATACAAGCAATGGCTGGGAACCGCCAAGAAAGAGAGTGAATCGAGTCGTTACCAGGATACAGGCAACAGCTGAGAACCGCCAAGAAAGAGTGAACCGAGTCGTTACCAGGATACAGGCAACGATTGGGAACTAGCAAGAGAGAGAGTGAACCGAGTCGTTACCAGGATACAGGCAACAGCTAGGAACCGCCAAGAGAGAGAGTGAATCAAGTCGTTATCAGGATACAGGCAATGGTTGGGAACTGCCAAGAAAGAGAGTGAACTGAGTCGTTACCAAGATACAGGCAACGGCTGGGAACTGCCAAGAGAGAGAGTGAAC
The DNA here is from genome assembly GCA_024699735.1 of Posidonia australis. Lineage (NCBI taxonomy): Eukaryota > Viridiplantae > Streptophyta > Magnoliopsida > Alismatales > Posidoniaceae > Posidonia > Posidonia australis. Next base: position 8,964 of record JAMKQA010078813.1, read on the forward strand.
CGAGTCGTTACTAGGTGTAGACACCCCGATTTTGAGGTGACTCATAGATAAGGCTCCAGTTGTTGCTTTTGGATGTGACTGACCCTTGAGCCAACCTTAAGCCCGTAGCAAGCCTGTAGCCCAATTAGAAAACTAGACACGTAAGGGAGAGCACTTAGCTAGCACACCTAGCTGGAGCACTTCCCTAGCACACTTCCCTAGCACACCTCCCTAGCACACTTCCCTAGCACACCTAGCTAGCGCACCTCCCTAGCACACATAGGTGGCGCACATAGCCGACACACATCCCTGGCGCACAACACTTCGCAGGCTGCGGGCTGCTGGCTTTCCACCTCCCATAGTTGTTACCTTTAGCAACGAATATGCCATGGAATCTTCCAGGCTTTTCATCTGCGAGGCTCTCCCCATTCCCATGAGTTACCCATGAGAAAATCCTATATAAGGACACCCATAGGCAACCATAGAGAAGGGTTAGAAATCCTGAATTCAGCCATCCAGTTTTGAGCTAGCATCCTACATGAGTTTTTCTCTCTTTCCAGCGGCATATTTTCGTTCTCTGGAGCACTCCTTTGCGTCCTAAAGCCTCCTTGGTCCTTCCAAAGCAACAAGGATCCCTTTATCTTTGATATTACAAGAAGGAAACATCTTGAGAGGTAGACCTTCTACCTCCTCTTTATCCTTTGAATCTCGTTTCAGAAACATGATAAAACATGCTTGAAAACATGCATATGGACTGATTTATTCCATGTTTTCGTAAAGCTTTATGATGAACATGCTTGCTCTCCATGCTAATCTATACTTATGTTTCGAGTATAAAATCTACATGAGTTATCTTCCTTTATCATTTCCTTGCGTATAACATTTTGCCATGAATTTATATGTTCCCGTACTTATGATCATCATTTACATATGCTCTGATTGGCATTTATCCAGATTGTGTTTGTTCTTAGGTATTTTGCATGTTTTCATACATGAACCCATCAACTTGTTTTGGCTCTGAATGCATGATTTACAAGATGATTCTTGATCATATGCATCCTCATCATATTTCCAGTTCTTAATAATGGCATGAACCCATATGCACTAGCATGAATCATCCCATATCTCTGCTGGGACGGATTCTGGATCAGATTGCAGTCTGATCCCGACTCCCTGGGGTGCACCACTCAAGCGCACCTGTCCAACGCACCACTCTGGCGCACCCAGCAGGCGTGCTAGACTGGTTCAGAGATCAGATCACTTGCATTAGCATCTTCGCTTGCATGGCTTTACCTGAGGTTTTAAGCTTATTCCTTCTATGACTTGATTCTCTGATATGCTCATGATGACACCTGCATGCTTTTCAGTTTCGATCAGATTGCTTTCCGACTATTTTCTCTATTTTTCTATTCAGTTCTAGGCTAAATCTGGTAGGTCTATTGCACCTTACTCCTTTGTGGAGAACCATGTGCATCGCCCCATGATCCAGTGGCCTGACTGAATCACGCCTTCCTCATCTAGTTCAAATAGGTGGGACCGTGTGTGAGGCTACTAGCCCTTGAGCACAAGGTCATTGCATTTGCATCTCTTGCACTTGTAATGCATGTTTCTTCCAAGAGTTTTACAGAATGATTCTATTGCATACTTTTCCAGAGTGCACCCTCTGATGTTTTGGTTTTGTGTGGCTTTCTGTTTTTCCCTCAGCACATCTTCCTGGCCCACCTAGACGCACATAGGTGACGCTCCAGACTGGAGTACCAATCTGGCGCACCAAACAGGCGCAGTGGCCTGTTTTCAGTAGCATACAACATGTTTTTCATATGTTTTGCTTGCTTTCTCGACCCGATTTGCTTCTGGGTTTTCCTTTGGTTTTCTTCTGCGATGCATTAGGAAGGCACACCTTTGTTTTTCAGCAGTTTTCTTGCATTTTAGATTGCATTTAGGCATATAGAAAGCAAGGATGATAAACTCACTCAAGATATTAGATCTTTGATCTTATTATGCAATATTATTGCATCAACACTTGACCCAGCATACGAGCGATATTTCTGAGCGTTTGGACACACCCTTACACATCATGCACTAATATTTTAGACACCAAACACATTTGCATGGCATGGCATATCGCCCTTGGGCATACAGCAAAAGGCTGCAAAGCCAACATTCCATAAGCAAAAGAGAAATCAATAGAAGACCGATTTATCGGGCGTATGAGGGTGCCTAACACCTTCCTCGTACGTAATAGGGATCCTTACCCGCATTTCTGGTTTACGAAGACTTTTTTTTCTTTTATTGTTTTGCATGGTTTTCATGTGTTTTATGGTTTTCCTTGTCTCCCATTTTAATAGACTAGGTGGTGACTCCTGCATTTTGCATTATTTTATTTTGCCGTGGCTTTGCCGACTTTTGGCACATATATCATTTGTTGCCGCCCCCCTGACGGCATGGTTACAGGAACTGGCGACTCCACTGGGGATAACCAGATCCCGGTTTCGTTTTGATTTCTCTTTTGCTTCGGCTTTCTCCTTGCTTGCTTTGTTTTCCCATGCCATGCTTTGCTATCTTTTTAAGTGGTGTCCTTTTACATGCATTGCATTTTGCTATGTTTTCACACATACACCATGCCTTTTGCACATATTGTAATACATGTTTTCATTTATTCATTCATGTCTACTTGCATGTTTATTTCCCTTCTTGTATATGCCATGCCTAGGAGATTAGTGACATGCTTGTTTCCCCTTTTTGGTCAATGAAAACGTAACAATCAAAATTATCAAGCTTAAGGCAAACTAGGGACAAATTGTAAATCTTCCCCCATGGTCTAATAAGCTTGCAAGTAAAAAAAAACTTAAAGCATCCTTTGCATACATCATATAGGGCATGCATCCTCTCCTCTCTAGGCTTACCTATACAGTCTGCGAAGGACATGTTCCGGTGGTTCATCCTAATGGCTT
>JAMKQA010078814.1:0-14657 GCA_024699735.1 Posidonia australis
AAAACTAAGGCTATGCATGGCCTTAGTCGGCCTCCAAGTTACTTGAAAATGGAGGAGTGGCATGGTGGCAAGGTTACAAGGTTGGTGAACGAGCATACATCTGTAACAGTCTCCAAGTGGGAGATTGTTAGGATTACTCTGGTATGGAGACTGTTTAAGTCTTCATAAGTGTATGTATCCTTATTGGGCCTATTGGGTCTGATAAGTCTTTGGGGTGATTTGTGCCCTAATGTTGCACTATAAATAAGTACTGTAATCTTGTAACAGGGTGTGAGAAAACTAGTGAAACCACCAGAAGACGCCTGTGGAGTAGGCTTAGGCTGAACCACGTAAAACCTAGTGTTGTGCATAATCCTCCATCTCTTCTACTTCCTTCCCCCGTATTGAATCCTATCAGTTTTCTCCTAACTCGGTATGCCGTTTTCTCCTGAATCGGTATGTCGATTTTGATACTTCATGAAACTCTATAAATATTTGACTTTTTACAAAATAAACCTTACATAACTTAATTACATTCTTCAATCCTTTTTCTGAGTACATAGATTTACAACATATAAATCCTTCAGCCTTTTATTTCTATGAAAATATATCCAGGTGTAATCATCAAAATAAACAAGATATTTCTAACAGGAAGAGACGTCCACCGGAGGAGGAGGAGAGGAGATTTGCAAGTAGGAGGTCCTGAGAGCGGCTTGAAGGGCTGCCCGTGCATCGTCGACGGCTGGAGAGGTTGACTGGGTCGGCTGGAGAAGTTGGCGATGGCTGGGGCTGGGGCTGATGGCACCGCTGAAGTTGTTCGGAGGAGGAGACGGTAGCGGAGGAGCCCTGCGGATGGAGAGAAGAGACCGACGGTGGCAGAGGAGCCCTGCGGAGGAGAGGAGAGATCGGCAGACGTGCTGGAAGGCAGGAGAGGTGTCGGGAGTGGCCGACGGCAGCAGGGAGGAGGTTCGAGGACATTGACGGCGGCAAGGAGGAGGTCAGATGTGGCCGACGGCTAAAGGAGGGGGTGGTGGTGGGGAGAAGAAGACTAGGGTTAGGGTTTGGTGAAAAAAACCTAGTGCTCTAATACCATGTTAGAGGAAAACACACAGATAAGATTTTATTGATCAACTCTAAGTACATATATATAGTGATAAGGGTATCCATATAGAGTAAATGGATATCCATATAGAGTAAATGGATATCCATATAACCACTAAAAAATAATCCATCTAATAACTCTAACACTCCCCCCTTATATCTAATAATCCATCTAATAACTCTAAGAGACGGGCACACATTGAGGTGGATTGTTACTTTGTACGAAATGCAGTTATAGATGGTCTAATAACTCTAACAATCATGTTTAGTTTGTGTTTGAGGCAGTCAAAGTTTGGTCAACTACATATTTTAAAATCTAAAGGGGTTGCTAGTTGCTACAGATTTCAGATTTCTTGAGACAATAGAGATTGTGTTAAAAACCCAGAAACTTAGGGCCATAAGAAAATCCAAAGATGTAGAATTTCTGGAAGTGAACATCAAAGAACGGATTTCTTTGGAATTCCTTCTAAATTCTAAGAGGTTGCAATAGATTTTCCAGGACACTAGTTTTATCAAAATTGAGATTCACTTTCTTGCTGGAAAAATAGAGATTAATTTTTTCTCAGTTTTTTGTCCTCTTTATACTTCTTTTAATAAAGAGTTTATATGAATGGCTCCTATTTACTTCGATAAGTTCTACATAAATTTTTTTGGGTTCTGTTTTTCATGCCCTTATATGAACTTAACAGGGTTAAGAGTTAACATCGTGAGGATGTAGTATAGTATTTTTTTAACCATGTTCTGGCATGAAACAAGGACCATTCTAAAATAAGGTATATCAGTTTCAGCCTTGCAGGGAAATTGCCTTTTTGCCGTGTTTGGAGACAACAGGATCATTAGTTAAGTTTTTCAAATTTTTTTAACCATGTTTGTTTCATGTTTTTTTTAACCTTATTTTTATTTTCACCACTGAAAAGGAGTCCTCGATTATCTGTTTGCTTCTTGTCCTTCATAAAAGGCAATCATGTTATTAGTTTGAGATCTTTTATATTAACGCTGGGTTTCTTCTGCAGTAATAATGCCTGAATACATGGCCATGTTCCTTTTTCCTCCTCTTAGAGTGTCCATTATCTTGACTTACAGGTGGAGAACTTTGCTATATGTTGCAAGTGCACCTGGTTTTTTTCTCATAATTGGAATGCAATTTGCTGCTGAAAGTCCCCGCTGGCTGTATAAGGTAACTTTGATCATTTGCAAATTAAGAGAATGTTTTCTATTGCTAAGAATCCCTTCACTTTGAAGCCTCTAGTTGAAAGAATTAACTTTGTATGGTTGAAGGTTGGGAGACTAAAAGAAGCTGAGAAAGTCATCTCCAACCTCTGGGGATGGTCTGAAGTCGAGAGCTCTATGCAAGAGTTGAACTCTGTTGTTGGTGATGGTTCTGATTCTGAAAGTAGCTGGCTGGAGCTCCTTGTAGAACCCCATTTTAGAGGTTCTCATTATTAGATATCTCACTGGACCATTTTTTTGGTCTATATGTGAATGCATATGGTTGTTAGTCTTGGCAATCACTTGGCTGTTGGACCTAGAAATAGTCCTGAGTTACTTCCAGATTGTCAATGCTAGTAATATTCTAATAATTATTCCTAGTGTCATGAAATAATATGTTTAATGTTCACAAATTCTATGTTGTCAACTGCTTTGAAGCAAAACTAGAGTCTTGGATGCTTCTATGTTCTAATTAATGTGAGATAAAAATGTAAATAATAGAGTCAATAACACCCCTTTTGGAAAAAATATGTTCAAGAATCTCTGAAACTGTAGTGGTCTGAAGGAATGATGCAAGTGGTCATAGGACCAGCAATTTATCCTCTACCTAGATGAAAGTTCTAACTAAAAGAAATTGGAGCCTCTGATATTAAAAAAACTCATGTAGATATCAAAACTATATTTTGAGAACATAACAGTGGAGGTTAAAAAAAATATTGACATAGAAATTCAACACCTGATGTAATACTAATAAAACAGAGTTAATTCCTTAAAACAGAGTCTTGGCTGATCTAGTGAAGTTGAGAAGCAAGGTCGTCAAGTGCTTGATTGATTGGTCTAGTTTGTCAAGCTCAGATGATGATGTTGCCACCTGCTTGTTTCATGGCTTGAGTCTTTGCTTGCCATTTGATCAATTTATGCTCTTTTTCTATCTCTGTTTCTTCTCTTGTTTTGGTTCAGTCCGCTGATCCTGTGTTTTTTCCCCTCTTCGTTGCTCTTTTATCACCTTGACAAGAGTTTTTGTTTTTTGTAGCTAACAAGTGTTGTTTTTGTTTGGTTTCAATAAAATATCTTTTTACTGCTCAAAAAAAGTTGTAGTTTTTAATTATCTCATTGTGGCACCCTTTGCCTTGACTTTGACCTATTCGAGCGTCTCATAATCTTGTTAGATGCTTTCGTGACTAAAATGCAATTCACCTCTCTTTAAAATTTCAATTTTTAAGCAGGAAATTTTCTAAAATACAGACTGCATTATGTCGCTATTGTGCTTTGAGGTGGTCTATGGGTGATGACTGTATTAGCATACTAGGTCCATCTTTGAAAAAGAAGTGCACGACCAGCTGCCTTCTGCCTGCTACAGCTAGATGATCTTATCATAGAGACTGTTAGTATAATCATGGATGGTCATGTTATTAGTAATTGAATGCCATCAGTATGATCTAGATTCTTGTTTGTTTGTTTTGTTTATTTTTTTAATGCAGGTTTCTGTGTTATTAATTGTCATACATACAATCTGCAGTTGCACTCATTGGTGGATCTCTTTTGTTACTTCAACAATTTGCTGGAATAAATGGTATTCTTTACTTCTCCTCGTTAACTTTCCAAGAAGTTGGCATCACAAGCAGTACATTGGCAAGCTTATTTGTTGGACTTACAAACTTAGCAGGTAAAACAGGGATAAGTGTCTCCTCGTTATTTGTTGGTACTACACATTATTTATGGTTGATCCACTCCAGGTGCACTATTTGCTTCTTACCTGATGGATAAGCAAGGAAGACAGAGACTTCTTATTGGAAGTTATTTGGGGATGGTGAGAATGTACATCACTGTTGTCATGGTAGTTAGATGATCTCTGCTTGTCAGCATAAACCCAAGCTTTGGACATAGATATAATACACCTAACCTTGTGCATTGATTGAAATCAACAAGGTCTGTAATCATTCTTATCCAAAACTTGGGTACATTCTGGTAGGATAATTGGAAACCTTAAAGTGTGTTGGCTCAACTCAGGTGCAAATCTGGAATAGTTGCAATATGTTCAAAAAGTGGTTCCTATCATCTGATTAATCGGAACTGTAACCTCATCAATCAGCCATGTAGCCATGTAGGACGATCAAGTTTAAGAACTGATTAATCTACAAATAAAAATGAGTGCCTCGACTGGATGAACACTGGTTACCAGTTTTTTAAACTTCATTTTATCATCACATCTTCTGTGTTCCGTCCCATGTTATTGTCACATGAATTATCAATCAATTTTATCACTGTTATCAATAATTTTCCACACTAAGCATTTAAGATTGGTAATATATGTACTACTATTGTCAGTTGATCACGAGTTGGCTAAAAGAGGAGGATTACTGCAGGTGGGCAACCATTATAGATTTGTGGTAAACTTTATACAGACATGTATCCTATTTGATATGAATTGCGTAGAAGACATTGCTGCTATTGTTGTAATGAGATTCAGTTGGGACTATATCAAGCAATATGTTGTTTGGTTATTACCCTTGATGATGTGAAGTTTAATATCACCCTTGATGTCATTCTTAATAATTAATTAATGATATGCCACAAATTCTGACCACCACACATCAATTTGATTGGTAAGATGTTGAGTTCACTCTGCCACACACCATCCATATACGAGTAAATGATGTTCATGATGAATGAAATGTAATGTGTGTTGGAAAAAGTGAGAACTGAACTTATATATAAATGGACGATTTCACTTATTGTTGATTAATTTTGAGTTGAATGTCCATATTTTAATATGATATCAGAGCTAAAAGAGGTTTAAATGAGTCGAAGTCTACACACATTTACTCATATTCGAAAGAGATACTTATTGAACCTAAAAGAGGTCATAAGTGAAGGAAAATGTTGAAATAGTCCCACATTAGAAAAAGTGATGACTAAATTTATGTTATATATAAATAGACCTCTCTATTCATTATCAATTAGTTTTGAGTTGGATGTAGACTTTTTCAACAATGTGTATGAAGCTTAATATAGCCAAATGTTAGAGTACATATTATTCAGTCTTAGTGGGTAAATGAATGTTTGTGTTATTTGGATCTTACCATCTACTAACCCACTATATATATGTAATTTCTTCTCTATATTAGCAATAGACTCTCTTTTTCCTAAATAACATGGTACTAGGGCCTTGTTAAACAACCCTAGTCACCACAGGAGACCATCAACTACCTTCTTAGACGAGCCTAGACCATTGCTAGCCGTTGCCGCCACCGCCAGTCGGAGGTGGCGGCCCCTGTCTAGGCTGTTTCTGTCGTCCATGACCTCTCCGGCCACCTCTTGCTCTATGTGAGGCTTGTTCAGGCCCTACATGCATCTCTTCCATCGTCGGATGACCTGATTTGGCGGTTCCGACAACCCTTTTGTGGTTTCTGAGGGTTTTTGTTGCCACCTTGGGATACCCAAGTGCATATTGTTACTAGTAAGTTGTGATCTTTCTCTTCTCTAGGGTACCAAGTATTTGTCTTAAGTTTTAGTATTTCCTTGAGGCCCTATTTCCTCTATATTGGCCTCCGTTACCCCAAAATTGATGTTTTTTTGTGACAAATCAGACCAATCCAGTACTAAGTTCATAGCATCTTCTTGTGATTCCTTGCTTAAAGACCTCGTTGCTATGTCTATCAAGCTAATAGGCAAGAATTATTTGTTATGGTCTCAAACCTTTGAAACATTCCTTAGTGGTCATCGAAAAATACGTCATATTATCGCCTTTATGCCAAGAATGCGACATATGAAGACTGATTTGCGGATGATTGTGTGGTGATTTCATGGATGCTGAATAGTATGGATGAAGACATTACTCGCTTTGTCATGATTGAAGCTTGTGAGAAGAATATTGCCAAAGTTTGTGAGATATATGAACAATAATTTACTTATAAACAGGGAGATTGCTCAGTCTAGGAGTTTTACAGTATCTTGAGGCCTCTATTAGATGAATTGAAAGTGTATCAGCCTTTTGTTATAGATATTTCCATGATGAAAGAGTACAGAGAGGAGTTGACGGTGGTGATCTTCTTAGCCAGTCTACAACTTGATTTAGCCAGTCAAATTCGAGGACAAATTCTTAGTGTTGATTTAGTCTTTACTCTTCAGTCGACCTTTTCCCGAGTATTACGGGTTTCTACTGGTTCTCCAACCCTTGTAGTTGTTTCAAATCAATCAACAACGGTGTCATCCACGAGAGGATAGGGCACTCATGGATCTCGTAGACATAGATGTTGTCGTGATGTTCGTAAATGTGACCATTGTGGATGTAACAACTATACTTCAGACAGGTGGTGGGACAAGCTCGATTGACCTCTACTAGCTTATCTTGTATCTTTTGAGTCTCCTGCCTCGGATTCTATCCTTCCAATTGTGACGATTTCTTAGACTAATCATGATCAGTTTCAAACTTCATATGCGAGCCACTCAATTTACTGTGACTGCATCTCATGCTACTACTTCAGTTATAAATGCGTTGCTTGCCTCTCGGGACAGTGATTGGATTATAGACTTAGAAGTCTCCTCCCACATGACAGGTACTCGAGATATGTTCACCTGTCTTTCCCAGTTGTAGTAGTCGATGGTCAAACCTGCCCGGTAGTTGAAGGAGCATTTCATGCTTCTTTTCATTTCATTCTTGAAAAAGTTCTTTTTGTTCCTAATTTGCTAGTTAATTTACTATCTCTCAGTGTAATTATCAAACAGTTATATTATTTTCTAATTTTTTATCCTTTCCATTGTATTTTTCATATCTGTAGATGGGAAGTAGGATTGGTTTGGGCCATGAACGAGACAATGATGTGTACTTGTTGGTTCGTGATGATATTTCACGATGACTTGCTATGGTTACTTCCACGGATGATTCTTCCTTTTTATGGCATTGTTGTCTTTAGCAAGCCATTCCATGGGTATCGTTTGAGTCTTTTGTGTGTGAGTTGTGTTAGTGAGGTAAACAACATTGTATTACCTACAAGCATTAGTCCTTGTTAGTGAGTCAAAATCCTTTTGATTTAGTTTATGTAATATTTAGGAACCTGCTTGTAATTCTTCTATTTTAAGATATAAGTACTACATTATTTTTGTAGATGATTTTTCTTGAGTATCTTAGGTCTATCTTTTAAAGGATAGGCAAAATGTGTTTAATGTTATTCAAAATTATTTTGTAGAAATCATGATTCAATTTTCTGTCTCGCACAAAGTTTCCGTATTGACAATGCATTAGAGTTTTTACAAAGTAATCTTCAGAACTATTGCACTTCTAAGGGAATCTTGCATCAAACCTCATGTGTACATATACTTATCAACAAAATGGTATTGTTGAACGCAAACATCATCACATTTTAGATGTGACTTGCACCATTATGATTAAGAAGCAGACTCTTAAGTATTTGTGATCTGATGCAGTATACGTGATTAATCAAATGCCATTTGCTCCTTTTAGAATCACAATTAGAAGATTGTGCCCTTCCCAAGAATTTTTCGTTCTTCCTCTCAAGGTATTTAGTTGTGTGGCTTTTATCCAGAATCACACACTTAGGTTCGATAAACTTGCTTCTAGATCTCTCAAATGCATCTTTGTTGGATATTCAAAAATTCAAAAAGGGTATTGGTGTTTTCACCTACCTACGTGTCGCTATATTGTCTTTGCAGATATCACTTTTCTTGAGTCAAAGTCCTACACAGACATTGTTGATTCTGTTACTGAATCAATTCCTCTTCCTTGTCTTGTCCTTGTGAGTCTCACACCATATGATTAGTATGTGTAGATTGACCAGTAAGCCCTAATGTCCTTACAGGTATATCATCGCCGTCAGTAACCAACTGTGTCTCCTTTAAGCCGACTCTGCTCCAACTCCAACGTCTACAGATCCTACTCACTCTGACCTTTTGATAGTTTTACGTAAAGGTAGTCGGTCCACTATAGTCCATCCTCTCTCTAACTTTGTTATCTATGACAAATTTCACTCTTCTTTCTGTCATTTTGCCTTGCCTCTTTCTACAAAGTGTATTCCAGATCACCACTAGGAGGCCCTTCTCCTAGATTAGTGAAAAACTGCAATAGAGGAAGAAATGTAAGCCTTGACTTATCGTAGAACATGAGAACTTGTAACTCGTCCTGAAGGAACAATGGTAGTTGACTATCGGTGGGTCTTTACAGTAAAACACAAAGTAAATGGTACATTGGAGCGATACAAAATACGTTTGGTGGCACGGGATTTTACACAGACTTATGGTGTGGATTATGAGACTATTTTTAGCAATAGACTCTCTTTTTCCTAAATAAGACAAAAGAACTGAAATGGGAATTTCCCATCATTAATTTATATCTCTAAGAAAACAAAAAGAGGAAAGGAGACTTTGTAAACATGTTGAGCTCCTGGGCATTGTTTTTAGATTTGGTGGATTTCTGCCTTAAGTGGTGGTCATCTCTGTTAAACAAGTAAAGAGTGTCTAGAGTGGAGATTCCTGTTTAGATGTTCGATGGGATCAATGGGCTAGGCTTATCCAATAGGAGGAAAGTTGGCTAAGGTAACTCGTCACTTTGTAACACATGGTCTTTTATATTACGCATTGTCCAAGCATCATAGTACTGATACTCCGTTTTTCAACTTGACGTAGACAAATAATCCACCACATGCATGTTGTATTCTTTCATACTCATGTTTCACCATTGAAGATAACATGATTGCTCCACCTATGTTACATTTACAACCTAAACACAAACATTTTGATCTCTTGTCGTTCCCCTTACAGGCTAGATATCCTTAAGTCTGTGTTTGTTTTGCTAACAATAATTGATTGCAGCATTCTGATCATAAAATTCATCATAGAAATGTTGTATTCAATGGACAAACCATTTTTGTTAAAGTTATTCCTTGTTCCTAGCTATAAGAAGAAAGCTAAGATTTCTATTATTGAAGAAGTCTGAGTAAATATATATAGTAGTTGGAGTATCCTTAAGAGATAAATGAACGTCCATATAATCATTTATTGACAACTCATATATTATCTTTTAATAACTAATAATTCTGACACTCTTTAAGCTGAAGTATACAAATCTACGATACCTAGCTTGTTATAAAAGTATTTGAACTGATTCACAGACATAGCTTTGGTAAACACATTTGCAAGTTGTGTGGAAGAGATAATGAATAGAGCAGTAATCAGTCCATCTACTATCGTATTCTTGGCAAAGTGACAATCTACTTCAATATGTTTTGTTCGTTCATGAAATATTGGATTGTTAGCAATGTAGATGGTAGTTTGGTTGTCATAGAACATAGGCATAGTCGCTACCCCTTTTGAAGGAAAACCAATCTCAATCAGCGATGATCTAATTCACATCATTTCACAAGTTGCTTGTGTTATGACTCTGTATTCTGCCTTTGCATTGTTCTGAGACACGACGTTTTGTTTCTTGCTTCTCTACTTAATCAGATTGTCATTCACAAACGTGCAGTATTTAGAAGTTAATTTTCTGTCTCCTTGATCACTTACATATCTAGAGTCTAAGTTGCAAGAAACATCAAGACGAACGTGGCACCTGTATTGAATGCTTTTTCCCGGAACACTCTTTAGATAAGATAGAATTTGTAAGGACACCTTCTAGTGTACTTCTCTTGGTTGATGTATGAACTGACTAATCAACCCGAAAGCAAAAGTAATGTGTGGGCGTATCACTGTAGGATATACGAACTTCGTGATCAGATGCCTGTATTGTCCTGCATCCTCAAGAATCTCAGAGGATGTGTCCCACAAGTCTAGGCTAGAATTGACAGGAGAGTTAGAGGGTTTGTAGCCAAGCATGTCTGCCTCCTTTAGAAGATCGAGCACATACTTTTTTTGAGATAAACTATTCCATCCTTAGCGTGAGCAATTTATATCCCTAAGAAGTATCTAGGTTTGTCCAAATCTTTTGTCACAAAGTACTGTTTGGAAATGCCCTACTTTCATCAACACCTGCACTGTCACCATCAGTGATCATAATATCGTTCATATAAACAGTTAGAATAACATAGCCTGTGGAATTCTACTTGATGAAGATCGAATGATCAGAGTTGTATCTTTAAAACGTAAACTGCATTGCAACCTTACTGTTTGTTAAATCATGCACGTGGATTTTGCTTGAGGTCATAGATTACTTTCTTTAACTTACACACATGTGTCTTTCTTTGAGCAACATAGTCAGGAGGTTGCTTCATAAATACCTCTTCAAGTAGATCAGCATAAAAAAAAGTATTCTTGACCTCTAATTGATACATGGACCATCGTTGATTAATTGCAATCGAAAACAAGATGCAGATGGAGTTAAGACGTGCAACAGGAGAAAAGGTCTTAAAGTAATCAATATCATATGTTTGAGTGAAGCCACACCCAACAAGACGAGCCTTAAACCAGCCAACGGTGTCATTGATATTGTATTTAACAGTAAATACCCAATGATAGCTAACAATCTTAGTATCAACAGGTAGTGTGACAAGATCCCAAGTCCCTTGAGAATGTAAGGCAGACATCTTCTCATCCATAGCCATACACCACTCAGGTATTTGCGACGCCTCCTGAGAAGTCCTGAGTATAGAAATAGATGACAAAGACAACAAAAGTCTGGTACATAAGATGTAAATGATCATAGGTATCAAAATGATAGAAGAGATGTGTAGTACTATGAATACCTTTACGGAGGATTATAGGAAGATCAAGGTCAGAAGGTGGAGTAAGAGAAGAAATTGAGGCAAGAGAAGTTGGACCTGTATTCGTGGAAGTTGGAGGATCTATTCCTAGAGTTGATGATTGTGCCTATTGTAGTGGTCGCAACGAGAGGTACTGATGTGGGTGGGGACACTGATTTTTGGAAGAGGAAGTGATGGGGGTCAGGTAAAGGTAACATTAGTGGAGACAAAATACTTGCGATGCACAAGATCACAGCAGCGATACCTTCTTTGGGTGCAAGAATAACCAACAAACCTACAGTGAATGGATTGAGGAGAAAGCTTGTCTAGATTGGGATGAGTGTCCTAGACAAAGCACATACAACTAAAGACCTTTGGTGGAAGGAAGAAAAGGGGCTTCTGAGGAAATAAAGGACAACGAGGAATATATCTATGAATCGACGAAGGCATGCGATTTATGAGATGACAAGCAGTAAGAACTGCATTGGCTCACAACTGTGGAGGGACTTTCATATGGACTATAAGAGTTCTAGTAACATCCAATAGATGACAGTGTTTACGTTCAACTAGAGGCTAGACTATTTTGTTGGGATGTTCTAGGACCAGAGGTTTGATAAATGATTCCTTGAACTTCACATACAAGAGACATCACGTTGAACATACTCAAGAGTATTGTTAGTACGAAATACACGCAATGGTTCATAAAACTGAGTTTGTATTTCATTAAAGAAAATCTTGATAACATCAACCACTTGAGTACGATCCTTTAAAAGATAGACTCTAGTCATCCTAGAGAAATCATCAATACAGACAATATAATACCTAAAATCATTAACAGACTCAACTCGACAAGGCTCCCAAATATTATAGTGAATTAACTCCATAGAATCAAACGTCGAAGTCCGACAAAAATAGGAAACGTGTCGGACATCGGTGGAAATGTCGATGGAAACGCGGTAAATTTACGAAAGTCCATGGAAATGGTAAAAAAACTTTGAATTTTGATTTGAAACTCTTGGATAAGCTAAAGTAAGTAATAATCTACAACTTAGATTACTTAGATCAACTTCCTCAATATGTATCACATGAAAATACAGTAGATAGACCTAATAGAAATATCCCGAAGTATAAATAATACATAAAAATACTTAATAAATGTTTAAAAACAAAAAAGTTACCTTATATATGCTTAATACCATGAAGAATGCCTTGGTTAATCAAAATATTCTTCCTGTACATCAGCCATATTGTGTTCTCGATGAAAGAAAAAATTTAAAATAACAAACACAACTTTACATATAATTACATGAGTTATAACTTATAAAATAACAAACAAAATTTTACATATAAATTATTAACAACATAACATAATATTTTTATAACATAATATAATTTAGTAACATATCATAACATAAATTAATAACTATTATCATAACATAACTATTATTAATATCATAACATAAGTAAATAATACTTTTATAACATAAGTTAGAGTTGGGGACGGGAAACCTGGAGACGACTGACGACTCGCGTTGGCGATTAACGGACGACGACAGGCTGGGGACGACGAAGGGCTCGGGACGACGAAGGTCTAGGGCTGGCGACTAGCTGAAAACAAAGGGTTGGGGCTGGCGACTAGCCGACGACGAAGGGTTGGGGCTGGCGACTCGCGGACGACGAAGGGTTGGGGCTCGAGACTTGCGGGTGGTGATCAAAGGAGCAGGGGCTGGACAACGAAGCTTGAGAAGGGGTTGGACTCGTAGATCGACGGACGGCATAGGAGAAGCTCGACGGCTAGTGGGCGGATGGTGTTGGACGACGAAGGCGGGTTGCGGAGCAGAGGCTGGAGTCTTGGAGATCGATGGGTTGATTGGAACTTTTGCTGCTGATTTTAAAGACCGAGCAAGAGGTAGAGCAGATCACGGGTGTCGGGATGGAGTAGATCACGGGTGTAGTGGCTGAAGCAGAGGCCAGAGGATCACGCGTGTCGTCTTTGTCGACTTGCGGGGAAGGCGTGTCGTCCGTGTCGGAGTGATTACGTGTAGAAAACACCTGATATCCACCGACATCCATCGACACAACGATACGCGTCGACATCTCCACGGAAACTAGGTACTTCGCGACATACCTAAACATATCGTTTCTGTAGTTCTGTTTTCCGATACGTGTCGGCGAAATTTCACCGACACGCACCGACATTTGTTTCCATGATTAACTCATGGAAATACGATTTTGTTTCTCCTTACGTGGAGTGTATAAAGATCGTCGATGTTTCCTAAGTTGACAAGACTCACATTGAAAATTATTGATAGAAACAGATACTGGTAAAAGATTCTTTAACTTTTCTAACGATGGATGTCCTAGACGGTAATACCAGAAAAAGGAAGACTCTCTAGTAGATGTAGTGTAAATAGATATAGTAAAAGACTTGCGACCATTAAGGCAGTACAAACCATTGTACTCAGGTTTCGAATCAATCCGTTTCTCAATTTGCAGGCCTTATATAAGAAGGTCTTGTACCACATTCATGATTTTTGGTAAGTTGACTAACAGATAGCAAATTAACAGAAAAATTAGGAACGTAAAGAACATTATGAAGAGTAAGGTTGTTGGGTAGAGTCATATTCCTTTGTCCATGGACAGGAGAATGAGGCCTATTAGCAATAGTAACCGAAGGTGTAGAAATAAAAGAAGTCAGGGAAGAAAAAGCACGACGAGTATCGAACATATGCTTTGACGCTTTTGAATCGACTATCCAATCCACATGGGAAGTCATGAACAAGGCTAGCATACCTGTGGGAGTAGTGTGTATAGCAATAGCAGTCTGAGCAATAGGAGTAGACGGAGTTTGAAGAAGGTGACTATACTTTACCTGAGAAATAGTCACGGTATCATCGAAGCCGAAGGTAGTGACGGAATTGTCGTTGGTAACATTATTTGTTCAGTTAGGTTTGCCAAACTCTGCCCAACATCGATTCGAGGAGTGATTTGGATGACCACAATGATTATACTTCAGATTACCCAATTGTTTGCCATGTCCTCCCTCTGAATCATGACCTCGTCTCCAGTCACGACTGTGGTTAGAGTCACAACCACGATCAGAGACAGCCAAGGGAGACTGATCGTTGTGCATTGTAGGGGTCCTAGTAGAAATGCACAACATGCAGAAGAAAGTAGAGGTCAACGAAGGAATAGAATCGACACCGCCACGCACCTGAGAAGCAAGCTTGGGACGAAGGGCCGATGAAAACTTTGCAACAGTAAGCTCCTCCCTATACTTGCGCATCACTATGACATCAGGAATCAGGGGCTGAAGAATGTTAAGATCATCTAGAAGAACATGAATAGAAATGTACAGCTCCTGAACAGACTATTCATCTTGTTGTAGAGAAAAAAATTGATCATAGATATCAGCAATCCGGACAATATTTTTCTCTTGGACATTAGTGGCCATCAAGGTATTCTAGATTGTTTTTCAGTAGGAAGCATGACTATGCTGCGACAGATATGGGGTTCCATCATGGTTCGTAACATCGATACGTGTTGGCGAAATTTCGCCGACACATGTCGGAATCTAGAAATGGCGAAACGACATTCGGAGGAACATCTGTGTTTACTGTATGTCCGTGAAATGTCGGTGGCATGTCGTGCATGTCGGTAGTGTCGAGAGAAAGA
>JAMKQA010078815.1:0-13871 GCA_024699735.1 Posidonia australis
TTTTTGTGTGTTTTTGGTTTTCCTCGTCTTTCCATTAAAAGACTAGGTGGCGACTCCTTTCTTTTTCTTCTTTTCTTTTCCTTGCGCATTTCGCCAGCCGAGGCACGGCTGTGATCCGCCTTCTCCCTTGTGGGTCGGCATGGTCACAGTTACCGTCATGGCTGAAAACTTTGAGAAGGAGAAGATCGATACTGTGTCAACCCTGTCCCACCAGACTGTCTGCTTTGACTCCAAGCCTTCAGATCTTCTATTTCGGGTTAATTGGTTTGAGCTAGTTAATTTCATTCCCAAATTTGAACGTGGCAGCTACCCACCTGTCCGTAGCAATCCCTCCAAGATGGTCGAGAATCTATGTCGTTGTTGGGGATATGAGAAAGGGATACCTCTCGAGAAGTACGGTCAGGGGATCACTGAGCCTGTTGCCACTGAGGAGCGAAGAGATCATGAGGGACTTGGTTACGAACAACTGTGTCAAGGAAAATGTTCCCAACACTCACAGGGATCAAAGTCGAACTACTCTCCTGCTTGCACTAACTTTGTTAGTGCAAGCATTCTCAGTCTAGGGTAGAGTCCAGACTCGGTGGTGCTACAACGAGACATTCCGTCAAGCACAATTGAATGCATAAGCATCAAGGATTACTTTTCCGTAGAAGATGTTGCCATAGTTACAGTTCCAACCGCCGCAGTTTCAGTTCCAGCCACCACAGTTTTAGTCCCAGCCACGGCAGTTTCGGTTCCAGCCACAGCAGTTACAGTTCCAGTTACCGCAGTTTCAGTTCCAGCCACGGTAGTTACAGTTCCAACCACCATAGTTTCAGTTCCAGCCACTGCAATTTCAGTTCCAGCCACCGCAGGTTCAGTTCCAGCCATACCAGTTTTCATTCCAACAACTATAGTTCCTGCCATAGTCACGATGCCAGATATGACTGTTCTAGTTTCAGCCATAGCCACAGCTCCGATCACTTTATCAACAACAGTAGATCCAGCTTCTACATTAGTCCCCACCATGACTTCAATCACAACAGTGATCCCAGAGGCAAAGTATGAAGCCTCCGTTAGACATCATTTGGCAGATCCTCTTTCCCAGCACACTTCGAATCAGATAATGCCCGCCCATATCCGATTGTTGGCATGGAGCATCGACCCCAGTGCAATACCATTGACATGCACTAGTGATGGTCCAAAGGATGCATATTATGTGGATCTTGCATCTGATGAAAATAAGGGAGTAGTTGTAGAGGCACAAATGGACAAGGTGTTCCAAAGCATGGAAGTTCTATTTCAAAAGTAGCTCACCGTTTTGGCAGAAGATACCATAGTGGAAGTGAGGCACCAGAAAGGCAAAGTAGCAATGATTGAAGTAGCCCCTCCCTTGTCGCAGGAAATGCAGGACCGTTCCATTATTATGGTTCTGAAGGAAGAAGAAGTGACAGTTTACTCTAGACTAGACGAGTTAATCACTCTGCAGCTGGCAGATGGGTCTAGATGGTACCAGTAGCTTAAGCCCCACCTTACGCAAGGTGGGGGGTAAAAAAAAAAAGACCATGAGCTGAGCTCAAGGAAGAACATAGGCAGTGTCACTCTAATCAGTCAGCAACAGGACAACCGCTAATCAGCAGTACCCCTGTAAATAGCAAAGAAAATCCCAAAAAATCAGAAAATCCAGAAAACCAAAAAAATTAGAAAACCAAAAAAATCAGCAATAAGTGAAGAAGCAACATCAAAGAGTCATGAAGCATTTGACTTGAGAGAGGTGACACAAAGGTTGCTTGCCGCCAGTACAAGAATACGAGAGTCAGTGTAACTCTCCTTTGGTGCCGAAAGGGTCAATCATCAGAGCTGATTTGCACCTTCGATACAGTGGATCCTACCTTTCAGAAGGAGATGTCTGAGCTCGTGGCTTACGAGGAGGAGGATGACAACGATGCACATGGGGATGACGACGCGCTAGTAGAAGTCCAGCACCATGATAATGACCCAGAAGGCCCCAATCTCCATGTGGAAGAAGAGACCGAGCTGGCGAACATCGAGACCACTGACGATGTCAAAGAATTGTGCATCAGTGCTAAGCTCACCCCGCAGTTGAGGGCAGAATTCATTGCTTTCCTTAAGGAATACATAGATGTCTTTGCCTGGACTTATAGCAACATGGTTGGTCTAGATATAGAGGGAGCAATACACAATCTGCCAATGAAGCCAAATGTCAAGCTCGTCAAGGAAAAGCTCAAAAGATGGTGACCCTAGTGGCTGCTTAAACTTAAGGAGGAAATCATGAAGCAGCATAAGGTGGACTTCCTCAAAGTCGTCATATACCTAGAATGGCTTGCAAATGTGGTCCCAGTCCCAAAGAAGGATGGGCGGGTTCGCATGTACATTGATTATAGAGATCTCAACCAGACGAGTCCCAAGGACGTCTTCCTGCTACCTCACATTGATATCCTTGTAGACAATATAGCTGGCCATAAAATGCTATCATTTATGGATGGATTCTCAGGCTATAATCAGATCAAGATGGCAGAAGAAGATACAGAGAAGACATCATTCATCACCCCGTGGGGAGTCTTCTGTTACAAGGTGATGCCATTTGGGCTCAAGAACGCAGGGGCTACATACCAGAGAGTTATGACAGTGCTATTCCACGACCTCATGCACCAAGAGGTTGAAGTTTATGTTGATGATATGATAGCTAAGTCCAAAGAGCCCGAGGATCATCTAGCCTGCTTGAGGAAGCTGTTCGATCATCTGTGCAAGTACAAACTCTACCTTAACCCTAGTAAATGTGCCTTCAGGGTTTCATCTGAAGCTTCTTGGCTACATCATCAACTAAAGGGGAATTGAGGTCGATCCAGCTAAGGCTCGTGCCATAATTGACATGCCTCCCCTTGCTACGGAGAAGGAAGTCAGAGGACTGCTGGGTCGCCTGCAATATATCAGCCAGTTCATAGCACAGCTCACACCAATCTGCGAGCCGATCTTCAAGCTCCTGAGGAAGAATGCACAGATCGATTGGAATGAGGAATGTCAGGCAACCTTTGACAAGATCAAGCGGTTGTTAGCCAGACCTCCAGTTTTGGTCCCACTAGAGCCAAGGCGGCCGGCCCCTACTCCTTTATCTATCCATAACCCAACATGCCATAGGAGCAGTATTGGGCCAGCATGATGAATCTGGTCGCAAGGACAGGGTGATATATTATCTGAGTAAGAAGTTTAATGATTGCATGGCCAAGTACACTACCATAGAGAAGGTTAGTTTGTCTCTCTTCTGGGCAGCTCAATGCCTAAGGCATTATATGATGGCATACCAGTCTTGCTCCTTTATCGCCATGACCCTATGAAGTATTTGCTCAAGAAGTCGGCACTCGTAGGATGGTGTGTCAAGTGGCAGGTGTTGTTGTCCCAATATGACATCACCGCTGTCACACAAAAATCCATAAAGGAACAAGTAGTGGCAGACCATTTGGCGGAGCTACCTATACCAGAATATCAACCCTTGTGAACTAAATTTTCAAACGAGGATGTGCTGTTCGCCGAGGATAATGATGATGAATCGGAGATGGCTGAGGAGAAGGATTAGTGGCACTTATACTTCGATGGCGCAGTGAACAAAAGAGGAATAGGCATTGGCGTTGTACTGGTAGCCCCCCAAGGCTAGATGACTCCCTACGCGAGGAAATTAAATTTCAAATGCATAAATAACAAAGTTGAATATGAGGCGTGCATAGACACTCTGATTTTGAGGTGGCTCGTAGGCAAACTCTCCAGAAGGATGTTGCTTCAGACACGGCAGGCCTAACCACATCCGTACCCTATCTGACATTTTGATTAGCCTAAGATCATCACACAAACCGCGACTGCAAGCCCATGGTCCAGTCGATAATCCAGGCAGCGAAGTGGAGAGCACTATGCTGGAGCACCATAATGGAGCACCATCCTGGCGTACCTATGTGGCGCACCATGCTGGCGCACAACCTTGTTTCGGGGCACTGGCCATTGGCTGTTCGTTTGCCCCACTTGTAACCTTTATATGTGAATGGACACTTGGGTCCTCACCTATTTTAACATTCCCCTACAGCCTACGAGGGTCTCTTGGCCTTCACGTCCTTTGGCATCCATGTTTCAACGTTTTCTATTTCCTTTAAAAGCTCTCCACACACTACACTTTAATCTCTCTTAGCAACCAAGTGCACTTACCTCCAGAGTGTCCCCTGCATCCTTGAGCATCCTCAGCTGTGTCCAAAGCAGCGAGGAGGAGACACCTCGAGCCACCAAAGGAGAGAAACACCTCAAGTAACTCCCTACCACAAGTCTTTGTCTTTCTTTTCTCTAGGCTATTTTAAATAAGATACCATGCTATGAATTCGACTATGGCTTGGTTATATACGGTTCAGTTTGATCATTTACATTGTTTATTTATCTTGATGATGATTCATGTATGCTATTTGTAAGAGTGCTTGCACTGTTTGTTTACTTTGTGTGTTTATTTGCACTATTTGATCTTTTTATGGTGAATCAAGGCCCCTATGAGGCTATCAGCCACTGAGTAAGGGTTGTGGCACACCACTCACATGTCATGTAGACCTCCCACGTTTTTCAGTCATTTAGGATGTCTCCACGCACCTCTAGAGCTAGCCTTGGTTGTAACAACCCAAGAGAACCCATAAGCATGCATGGATAGGGAGAGAGAGAGAGAGAGGAGTGTTTTGATCTTGTTTGATTAGCTTGGTTGCATCCCTTAGCATCCAAGTTAGCCCCCTGAATAGTCATTAGCATAGTTGGTTGCATGCATCCTACCCAGACTCTGAAATCAGATCGCTGTCTGAAACAGAATACCTGGAGTGCACCAAACTGGCACACATAACTGGCGCAGCATCCTAGCGCACCAGTCTGGCCACAGGATGCAAACAGTAGGTTTCACATCATTGTTTGCATGTTCTCCTGATTGCCATGGGCTCTAATTTTTTTGATGTTTGTTCCTGGATATACCATGATTATAGTTGCATAGTTCTATCGTCTAATAATTCTGATTGCATTAGTTTTGCACCTAGTAAAGTAGTGATGCTTACTACTTTGGTCTTGTGAATTGGTGGCCTTTTTGGCGCTTGTCGGTGAAATCCTTTTGCACCATTCCGTAATTCAAACCTCGGGTAGCCTAACTAAACAATAGGACACAACCCATTCCCCACTTCACTTATATTTAGTTTTGATACAACACTAGGCACAACATGCATGTGGCATGGCATTGTATATTGCCCTCGAGTATACAGAAATAGGCTGAAAAGAGCCAACATTTCCACATTAAACGAAGAAGCCATGAAAGACTGAATTCTTAGGTGCATGGGGTGCTTAATACCTTCCCCGTGCGTAACAAGGATCCTTGCCCAATTTTTGGTTCATAATGACCTTTTCCATTGGTTTGTTGCATATTTTAGTGTTTTAAAATGGTTTTCCTTGTCTCCCGTTTTTAAGTAGACTAGGTGGAGACTCCCGCATTTTATCATTGCTCGTGCAATTGGCCTTTCGCGCCACGCACGAGGCTGTCGTCGGTATGGTAATAGGAACTGGCGACTCCGCTGGGGACAACTAGATCCTGGCTTTCGTTTTGGGTTTTCCGTTTACTCTAGCTTTTCCACTTGTTTACTTGTTTCACATGCTTTGCTTTGGCTGTCCCTTTGTAACATAAGTTGAGTCTTCCTTACATTCTTATGCATGCCTTTTGTATGGTGGGTGTTTTCTTTTTACACATTTGCTATGTCACCACTTTTGCACATGACCTAAGCATGCCTTTTGTTCGTTGTTTAAAGTTTGCTTTGGATGTTTTCTTCCCTTTTTTGCACTTGCCATGATTAGGAGATAAGAGACATGTTTTTATCCCCCTTTTTGGTTAATAAAAAACATAAAAACAAAAAATAAATAAATAGGACAAACTAGTGACAAATTGTAAACTTTCCCCCAAGGTTTAATAAATTTGCAAGTAAAAGACTTAAAACATATTTTGCATTCATCATATAAGGCATGCATCTTCTCTCCTCTTGAGTCCACCTATATAGTTTGTGAAGGACATTCCCCGGTTTCTCATTCTATAGCTTTGGCATGGGATGAGATATTGGTATGTCCTCCCTTGTCTAGGGTCGTGTCGGTGTTAGTAGAGGGTACAGCCTACCGCTTTGACAAAGGACGAGGCCCCGAACGCACTACTCGCTCACTGCCTAAGCTTTGGCAAGGATTTAGAACGAGAACCTTTACTTTCTAACCTTGAGTCGGAGAGCCATTTATTCCTGTGCGAACCCAGAGTAGACAACTTGTTAGGACACCCCTAGATTGTGAGAGATTGCATACTAGGAGCATTCATGCATCTACATTCATACCACCATAAGCACTGCATCTTTTCTAACCTGATTCCTATTTTTGAACACCTCAGTTCCGGTCAGTGTTCGGGTTCCTTAGCCAGAGCTCAAGGTTTCCTTTCACTGACACCTGGTGTGACCCAGTTTTCGACCACATCTCTCGTGTTATCCGTCACTTTTGATGATAGCTCGTCCTAGGATTCAGCCTCTTATTCCCAACTGTAGTCCGATCCGTACCTGCTCGTGATCCACCATGGCCCAGCAAACCAACAAGCCTCATTCCTTCCTGTTTCAGTCCATCCTTCCTTTGTATCTGTCCCTATTATCACTACTGCCTCCACCTTTGCCTTAGCGTTTGGAGGACCTCCACCATCCCAGTACCGTGTCCTTGTGGCTACTCTGCCTTTGGGACCGTCATCTTGGTCATCTGCTGCTTTTGGGGCTCCAACTGTTGAGTCTATTCCCATGACCTTCCCTTATACTCCTTTCACTGTCCTTCTCAAGACTATGTGCTTTTTGGCACTCAACCGACTGCAGCTGTTTCTGTAGTAGCTTCCCCTCAGTTTGGACAGCTGGGTTTCTAGCTTCTTGACTCGTCTACGCCTTTTTTGACTCCATCTTTTGGAGCCACAAGTGACGATTCTGTGACCGCATAGCTACAACAAATGTCGGCCCTCGTCCAGCAGTTGCAGGGATTGGCACTAACGCTCCAACCTTTTTCATGTTTGTCCTTCCCGATTCCCGAGTTGCCTTTGCAACCAATCCTAGGACCACAGGTTGCACCCATTGCACCACTTCCACAGCCGTCGCCATCCCTCGTCTCCTCTGTAATAGGGGCATCGACATTGCCTTTTGCAACACAGCCTTAGCACCTTGCACAGCATGCATCTCCATTATCTAGTGGCCAGCCTTCTAGGTTGGCGAGAGCACAGCCAGCCATGAGCATAGTTCTCAAGGCCATTCAGGTCTAGTAGCTACTGCTCTCGCATTCTGTACCACCTGTAGCACTACCTCTTGTCTTATCTTCACCCTTATACTAGACACAAGCTTCATCTTTTGTACCTCAACCCACAGTACCCTTGCACGGGTACACTGGCCATCTTGCCATGGCACTAGATGGCGGAATGGTGGATCCGAAGGAGCCTTTAAAGGCGACCAATACGGTGTATGCGACACCTGCATCAGCTGCACAATCCGCGACCGCAGTAGCTCCAGACGCTCTCCTTGCAAGGGTGAACGATTTGGAGTGAATACTCCAACAAGTGCAGGGCGGGGACCGCCGGTCCTACCAATTCTAGGACCTCTGTTACTTCCCAGAGTCGACTCTCCCTCTGAATTTTCATATTCTGGAATTTGAGAAATACAATGGTAGAGGCTACTCAATCTCACACCTTAAAGCCTATTACAGAGACCTTGCCTAGCTTCAAGCTGACGAGAGGTTGCTTATCCACTGTCCCAGAAGAGTCTTATGGGGCCCGTGTTGAAATGGTTCACTTCGCTTGACATGGCCACCATCAAGACTTGGGACGACCTAACACAGGCGTTCCTCAAACAGTATTCCTTTAACCTCGACCTAGTCCCGAAGCAGGAGGACTTGGTCACAGTTAAGCAGAGGCCCCAAGAAACATTTGGGGAGTATGTCGGACGATTGCGGTCCTTGGCTTAGCAAGTCAAAGATAGACCCTCTGACGAGGAGTCTATTGTGATCATGATTCGAGGAGCACAACCAGTAGTCGGGGATCTATTCAGCATACAACCAATTACCACATTTTTAGCATTGCTTTGGGCAGGTGCCCGTTTGAGAGTTCACTATGCGGTGGTAGTTTTTCGACACTCTCTACATTTGCCAAACAGGCCACTTCCTCACATAGTGGCGCCAGAAGCAACAACAATAACAACAGCCCCAATGCCAATCCACCCAAGAGGTCGGATCTCTCTAAGAGTACAGTCTCTTACATTAGATCCCCTACTGCACTGGTAAATGTCCATCCTCCCCCTCAGTGCCATGCAGTTTATGCACCCACACCCACACCTAGAGCACCTCATGCATCACACATCACCCCCACTACCACTCTAGTTTACCCTACCCCACTGGTTAGGATGCGCCCGCCATTGGCACATCCACAACTGAAGCGACAACGCCATGACAGGTGCCACTGTACCCCATTGGTGGAGCCATTGAGCATGGTTTTCCCTAAAGTCGCATCCCATTTGAGGCTGCCTGAGATTCGCCCACCACCAAGTCTACTTCCTACATGGTATAATACGAATGCGTTCTGCAATTTCCATCGGGTCGTAGGCCACTCGATGAATAACTGCCTCATGCTAAGGGATGCAATCCAGGACTTGATTGACCAAAATGTCATTGTCATTAGCACGCAGGTGGTAGGCCCAGCGCCTGCATCAGCAGCCGCACAAGCACCCTCAACACAACCCAATATAGTTAGCCAGCCTTTACCACAACATTCAGCCTCGGGAGCATTAGGTCCCTTAGGAGTCAATTCCATCTTTCCTTTTAATTCTATCTCATCTTCTATTCATCCCACCGATCTAATTCATGATGTATCCTCCCCTTTTCCACACCAGTTGTATCGGTCTTTCCTTAGTAATTCCGAGGAGACAGTCAATATGATTCATCCTACCGTTGAGTCGGAGTATACTGTGGCACCGCCCATCGTATACCCCCAGCCACCTGCACCAGTTTGTCTACAATCTTGGCCACAATCTGAACCAATCCAATCACCAGCACCCCAAAACTACCAAGTTCCGTATCCTCCAGCCATACCAGTACAACAAGTAGCCCGTCCCTTGATTGTTGTCACCCTTACTCATGACACGCATCGTGTTCCATATAATTACGCCACAGAAATATGTGCAGAGGTAACATGATCAGGTAGGGTGTACAAACCCCCATCACCCAGACCTAGTCCTCCAACACCAAACCCCATCCAGTCAGAAGCTCAACCATTTAGACCTCCAGCACCCGTAGCGCTAGCTCCTATCTAGTTACAAGTTTAGTCCCCACGACCACCCGCACAAAGAATAGCTCCACCCGTTCCACTAGAAGTAACCAACCTTCGGCAGACATAACCGCTTGGCTTAAGAAAGTTAAAGCTGACATTTCAATTTGGGACCTGATCGACACCTTAGCCGAGCACAGGGAAGCCTTCCTTAGAGTTTTCCAGGTTGCCCATGTGTCCTCAACCATATTGAGCCAGCTACCCTTGAAAGTATGGTGGGTATGATAGCGACGCCACAAGTGATCTCGTTTTCAAGCCAGGAATTGCCACCATCACAAAACAATCATAATTTTCCCTTGTTCATCACTACGCAATACCGGAGCTTTTGCATCCCTCTCACGTTGGTAGACAACGGAGCAGGTTTAAATGTCTGCCCCTTGCGTACGGCAAGTGCAATCGGATTCAAGTCCGAAGACATAATACCAGCCGTGAAAGGGATGACGGCATTCGATAATACGCACCACGATGCACTCAGGGTCCTGGTCATTCCTTTGATAATTGGTCTAGTCCGCTTCAATGTAGAATTCTACGTCGTTGACATTGAACCGTCCTTTAATCTCTTGCTTGGACGCCCATGGCTTCACAAGCACCAGGTCATTCCCTCGACTCTCCATCGTATTATCAAGTTCTATTGGGAAGACAACGTTGTTGTTGTCATGGCAAAAGATTTGGAGAAGGCTGAGGCCATCTCTGTTGTAGCTCCGCAAACTATCCACTTTGTGTCCAAACCCTCTGATATTTTGTATTGTGTCAACCGGTTAATTTCATTCCTGCCCTTGAGCACGTCGGCCATTTGGCCATTCGTAGTGATCCCCGTTTGATGGTCGATAACTTATGTCGCAAGTGAGGATACGCGAAAGGAACCCCCCTTGGGTGATACAGCCAAGGAATCACTGAGCCGATCGAGGCAAAAGAGTGGAAAGAGCGTGAAGGATTGGGATACGAGCATCAATACCAGCAGAAGAGATTCCTGCGCTCCGGTAAGTCTCCAAGGATGATCATTCCACGTGATTTGACTAACTTCACTAGTGCAGGCATCTTGGATCCAAGCCAGAGTCCATTTACAATCTCAGTGTCACAGTCACCAGCAGCTTGGATTTGTCTAGAAGAGTCATATCTAAAGAATGATCAGTCAGAGGCAGAGCAGGACATTGAGTAGATTTGTGAGCAGTTGCAGAATTGTTCAACTTTGTTAGAGTTAGGATAGTCGGCAGTGAGTCAGGCAGCAGTAATGAAAAACCCAGTTCAGAAGACAGACTCAGAGAGTAGCCTAACAGATGACATAGTTGGAGATTTGGACATTTTGTTCCAAGAACAGTTGGAGGTGCTCACAGAAGACTTAGTGGAGCATAATAGAGTCAAGAAAGGAAAGGATGTTGTTTCACCATCCTAGTCAAAATCACTGAACCACCACAGAACCAAGTTTCAATCATGATCCTTCAGTCAGAAAAAGAGTGTGCTAGACCAATGGAGTTAATCTCTTGTCAGCTGGGAGGCGGGTCTCGCTGGTACTGGTAACTTAAGCCTTACCTTAGGGGTGAGGAGCAAAAAAAAAAAACCTAAGCTAGTCTCAAGAGGTAGTACAGGCGGCAACAATCTTATCAGTCAGCAGCAAGACAACCACTAGTAGGCAACAACTTTTGTAAATATTATGAAAAATACAAAAAAAAAATAAAAAACCCAAAAAACCCAAAAAAAAAAAAAACTGAAAATCCCAAAAAATCAAAAAATGTAAATAGAGATGCATCAACCTCAGAAGTAAGGAGCCCCAGGTCCTCAGTTGGCCCAAATAGATGAGTTGCAGAAGAGGTTGCACAGTGCCATTACAAGAATACAAAAGTCACTGTGATTGTCATAAAGCGCCATTAGGGCACGAAATTGGAAGAAGTCCTCTCGATTAATATTATAGATCTAACTTTCGAGTGAGAAATTCTGTTAGAGCTCAATGCTTATGGAGAGGAAGATGCGGTCCCCGAGGCATATGGTGTAGATGCAGAAAGGACGATAATGTGCCTTTGCAATTTCAGCCTCACGACAATGACCCAAAGGGCCCTAATCTACATGTGGAGGAAGCGACAGAGCTTGTCATCATCGATACGGCAGAAGATGTTAAAGAAACCCGCATTAGTGCCAAATTATCACCACATGCAAAGGCAAAATTTATAGCTTTCTTAAAAGAATACATGGATGTCTTTGCATGGAGCTACGATGACATGGTTGGCCTAGACATTGAGGTGGTAGTACACACATTACCACTAAAACCAAATTCAAAGCCAGTCAAGCAGAAGCTTCGCAGATGGCAACCTCAGTGGCTGTTGAAACTTAAGGAGGAAATCATGAAACAATATAAAGTCAATTTCCTCAAGGTCATTCTTTATCCTGAGTGGCTCGCAAATGTGGTGTCAATGCCAAAGAAAGAAGAACGGGTCCGCATGTGCATAGACTATCAAGGCCTCAACAAGGCGAGCCCTAAGGATGATTTCCCACTTCCCCATATTGACATTCTAGTTGACAACACAACAGGGCATAAGATGTTATCATTTATGGGAGGATTTTCAAGATACAACCAGATTAGAATGGTAGAAGAAGACATGGAGAAGACATCTTTCATTACCCCTTGGGGAGTCTTCTGCTATAGAGTAATGCCATTTAGGCTGAAGAATGCAGGCGTGACATATTAGAGGGCCATGACAGCGTTATTCCACGATCTCATGCACCAAGAAGTTGAAGTGTATGTGGATGACATGATTACCAAGTCCAAAGAGTCCGAAGATCACCTCTCCTGCTTAAGGAAGTTGTTTGACCGCCTGAGGAAGTATAAGTTCTGCCTTAACCCTAACAAATGTGTATTCGAGGTGTCTTTAGGAAAGCTCCTAGGTTACATTATCAGCCAGAGAGGAATAGAAGTGGATCCTCACAAGGCTAGAGCCATTATTGACATGCCTCCCCTTGCTACTGAAAAAGAAATACGCGGATTGTTGGGGAGATTACAATATATTAGTCGGTTCATAGCACAGCTTACACCCATATGTGAACCGATATTCAAGCTTTTGAAGAAGAATGCCCAAGTACACAAGAATGATGAATGTCAAGTAGCTTTTGACAAGATCAAACAACTTCTGAAAAAACCTCCAGTCTTAGTTCCTCCCACGCCAGGACGACCCCTGTTATTATATCTTTCAACCACACAGTATTCCATGGGTGCGGTCTTAGGCCAGCTTGATGAGTCAGGACATAAGGAGAGGGCCATCTACTACCTCAGTAAGAAGTTCAATGATTGCGAGGCCAAATACAGCACCATAGAAAAAGTTTGCTTATCCTTGGTATGGGCCACTCAGCACCTCAGTCATTACATATGGCATACCCAGTCCTGCTATTATGTCGCCACGATCCTATCAAGTATCTATTCCAGAAGCCAACCTTAGTGGGCAGATGCGTTAAGTGGCAAGTTATGTTGTCGTAGTATGACATTACCTTTGTGACACAAAATTCCATGAAAGGATAGGCAATGGCGGATCATTTGGCCGACCTACCTTTGCTAGAATATCAGCCTTTGCAAACACAATTTCGAGATGAAGACATCCTATTTGCAATGGGTGATGTAGAGTTATAAAATCCCGAAGATGAGCACCAATTGTGTCTGTAAATTGATGGCACAGTTAATAAAAGAGGAAGAGGTATTGGTGTAGTTTTAGCAACGCCGCATGGGTAGCTAATTCCCTTTGCAAGGAAGCTAACATTTGAATGCACCAACAATGAAGTTGAATACGAGGCATGCATCCTAGGATTATAGGTGGCACTAGAACAAGCTGTCCAAGAGCTTCGAGTATATGGAGACGCAATGCTAGTTATTTCACAAATTAATGGTGATTGAAAAACTAAAGACCAGAAGCTTGTATTATACCATGAGCATCTACTGGAGCTGATTAGCGAATTCGAAGAGGTCAAGTTCTGTTTCATGAAGCGGGCCAAGAATGCGTATGCAAACGCGTTAGCAACCCTAGCATCCTGGCTGTCGCTACCAGTGGCCGAGGCAGCAAATATCGCGGTAACTTGCGTAGAGCAGCCTGCACATTGCATGCACATCCAAGAAGCAGAACCAACAGCCGAATTGCCCTGGTATCATGATGTAGACACCCCGATTTTGAGGTAACCTAGAGATGAGTATCCGTATGTTGTTTTGGATGTGATCAGCCCTTGAACCAAGCCCCAAACCCATTAGCCAGAGCCCCAATCAGAGTTTCTGTGAGCTGGTGTGGCGCACCAAGGTGGTGCACCAAGGTGGCGCACCAAGCAAGCGCCCAGCCGTTTCCAGACCGCGACTATTGACGTTCCATCTTCTGGCTGTTAGCTTTGCCAACGAATGTGCTCGAGAATATTCAAGCCTCTTCGTCTACGAGGCCCTCCAACTTCCATGAGTTACCCCTCTCATAGATCCCTATAAATAGAGGACCATTTGCAACCTTGAGAGGCACCCATTTTTGCACCCAACACACCCTTTGGTAGA
>JAMKQA010078816.1:0-10944 GCA_024699735.1 Posidonia australis
TGGGCGAAATCAAGGAAGACCGATTTTATCGGGCGTGCGAGGGTGCCTAACACCTTCCTCGTGCGTAACAGGGATCCTTACCCGCATTCTGGTTTTATTTCGTAGACTTGTCCTTTTCTTTTGTTTTTTGCATGATTTTTCATGTTCTGATTTTCCTTGTCTTCCATAATAGATTAGGTGGTGACTCCATTTATTTTGCTTTTTTCGATGTGATTTTGCCGTCCGATTTCGCATTCATTTGCGGAATCTCCTCGCCGGCATGGTTACACCAAGGGCAAAAACTTCTACTGGACCCGCACATGTCGTCTACACAATCGGCCCGCGTCCCTAGTTTTCTGTCAGAATTCAGACAGCATGAGATAGGGGACCCAAAATTCATTCGAAGTGGGAACCAAGGCTAGGCCTACCAAACATCCACCAAAAAATCAAACTAAAACATATGTAGTAGACTCTCAAGTTTACTCTAAATTCACACAAACAAAACCAAAATCTGTTCATCACACAGGAAGATATTAATTCGCAAACACTACGGGGTCAAAAGGACCCAAACCTCAACAACCATCATAAATTTCCATAAATACCACAATAAATTCCCAAAAATTCTAAAACATTAAATTTAGCCTAGATTACATGTATCCTAGGCATTTTTACCAATTTACATGATTTCTACTCATTAGATTGGAGGTGCGTACCAGAAATGGCCTCCAGCGACCCAACGCACTCTCCGGCCAACCACTGGCGTGCACGACCACCATAGGAGCCTCCACAACCGCCGGAGCTCTAGCTACACTGACGTCGAGCCACACAACCACCTCGACTCTCGCTCTCACTCTGAACCTCTCGCCACACACGGACAGGGGAGGGAAGAACAGGGGAGATGGGGTGAAAAGGGAAGAGATGGGGAGAGAGGAGAGGGAGGGATGGTGAATGAGGGGAAGGGTACAGGTGAGGGGCAGGAGCGGGGAAGTGAGTGAGGTGGAGAAGGGAGAATGTGCGCCCAAGGAGGAGAAGGAAGAAGGAGAGGACAGACGGCGAGTGAAGGAGGAGTGCGGCGT
The DNA here is from genome assembly GCA_024699735.1 of Posidonia australis. Taxonomy (NCBI): domain Eukaryota; kingdom Viridiplantae; phylum Streptophyta; class Magnoliopsida; order Alismatales; family Posidoniaceae; genus Posidonia; species Posidonia australis. The sequence continues at coordinate 1,056 of JAMKQA010078816.1, forward strand.
ACGCGAGCTTATAAAGCCATGTGTACACATTAGCTGGACGTGTGCACACCTACACGTTTCGGCTACCGGCATCTTGCACTAGTACACTGACAAGCACCAAGCACGACCAACAACTAATCCTCCCACCGGCCCATAGACACACACAAGCCCACACGAACCCACACACGAGCCCACACATGAGCCCACAAGTATAGTGCCATACGTACAGTGCCAACCACACACAGGAACATGCAAACAGAAGCCGGCCCACGAGGCTCAAGCCCAAAATCATAAAAACACACAAACAGGCCTCAAAATAGTAACACCCGTTTAGGAATAAATTTATTATAATGTAAATAATTACGAAATGAATATACGGATATTACATCTTAATCACCTTAAAAGAAGATTTTGCCCTCGAAATCACTAGTAGGGGAAAAGATACAGATAATAGGCTAGGATGACTTCTTCACATTCCCACATGGCCTCCTCCACTCCATAATGCTGCCACCGTACCATGACCAGCGGAATCACCTTATTTCGCTGTACTTGCTCCTTATGATCGACAATCTGGACGGTATCCTCCACAAAGGACAGATCTTCCTAGAGCCCTTCTGGTTGAACTGGGATCACATAAGATGCGTCAGCAAGACACTTCCTCAGCATGGAGACATGAAACACGTCGTGCACAGATGACATCTCTAGTGGTAGATCCAGCTGATAAGCAACCTCACTAATCCTCTGGTAATCTGGTACGGGCCAATATAGTGAGGACTCAGCTTGCCACACGTCCCGAACCTCATGACACCCTTGGTCGACGACACCTTATGAAACACATAGTCTCTCATTAGAAATTCTAGCGGTCTCCACCACCTATCGATATAGGTCTGGTGCCGACTTTATGTAGCCAACAGCCTGCTATAAATCAAATCAACCATGTCTGCATACAGCTGCATAAGCTCAGGACCAATCAACTGACGCTCGCCCACCTCGCTCTAGCAAACTGGCGACCTGCATGGCCTACCATACAAAGCTTCGTATGACGCCATCCCGATGCTCGTGTAATAACTATTATTGTAAGCGAACTTAATCAATGGTCCTCCCAACTCCCTTGTAGGTCTAGGGTACATATGCTCTGAACATATCCTCCAATGTCTGGATAGTCCTCTCTGTCTAACCATCTGACTGAGGATGAAATGTTGTATTGTAGTTGAGCATGGTGCCTAAGGCCTCCTGTAGAGTTCTCCAAAACTTTGAGGTGAACCTTGTGTCTCTGTCCGACACGATGGACCCAAAACATCATGTAGCTGAACCACCTCAGAAACATACAGCTACGTCAGACAGTGCATCGGAAGCTTCACCCGAATAGCCAGGAAGTGAGCAGACTTGGTTAGACAATCCACGATCACCCACATGGTATCGTTCTTCTTTTGAGTCCACGGCAAACCAGTCACGGAGTCCATGGAAATGTGCTCCCTCTTCCACATAGGAATATCCAACGGCTGCAAGTTCCCTCCAAGTTTCTACTGCTTTGTCTTGACCAGCTGGTAGGTTGTACACCTCACCACATGGTCAATAACATCTCTCTTCATACCAGGACACCAAAAGTTCCACTTCAAGTCTTAGTACATCTTTGTACTCCTAAGGTGAATAGTGTACCTAGATCGATGCACTTCATCCAGTAATCTCTGCTTGGCCTCCTCATATTTGGGCACATACAAACACATATCATATCACAGCTCTCCATATGCCCCAACGAAGAAATGAGGCTTTCCACCAGCTTCCAGCTTTCCAAACACAGCCTGAACAAACAGATCCAACTGTTGACAGGCGACAATAAACTCTATCAACTTAGGATGAACAAACAGGTTGGCCACCCAGGCACCAACCGGCCCTCGAGCTTGCCGCTTCATCCTATAGCTCACCAGATCCTCCAGCATAGTCTACTCCTTGACTATCAGGCTCATCGACACGTGCATACGTCGACTCAAGGAATCGACAACCACATTGACCTTCCCAGGGTGGTAGGACAAGCTGAAATCATAGTCCTTCAGATACTCCACCCATCGACACTGCCTCAGGTTGAGGTCCCTTTGCGTGAAGATATACATCAAGCTCTGATGATCGGTGAAAACCTCAAACTGCTCTCCATACAGATTTTTTTGCTAGAGCTTGAGAGTGAACACTACGGTAGCTATCTCCAAATCGTGGGTCGGGTTGTTCTTCTCATAATCCTTCAGCTAGCGTGAAGCATATGCGATGACACATTGCCATGCTGCATAAGAACACACCCCAACCCAACACCATTGGCGTCACTGTACACAGTGAAGCCACTACTTTCAATAGGCAATGTCAATACAAGGGCAGAAACCATACGAGACTTCAACTCATAGAAACTCGCCTCACAATTCTGGTCCCAACAAAACAAAACCCCCTTCCTGGTCAACTTTGTCAAAGGCACGACTATCGAGGAGAAATCCTTGATAAAACTCCTATAATAGCCCGCCAGACCCAAGAAACTCCTAATCTCCACCACAATTCTAGGTCACTCCCAACTGCCCACCGCCTTGACCTTAGTTGGATCTACTCTGATACCTTCTCCAAAAATCAAATAGCTAAGGAACATAACCCCACTCAGTTAGAACTTACACTTGGAGAATTTAGCGTACAGCTGATGACACCTCAAAGTATCCAAAACCGCCCTCAGATGCAAGGCATGAGTCTCCATATCAGGGGAGTAGACCAGTACATCATCAACAAAAATCACAACAAACTGGTCCAAAAAAGGGTTGAAAATCCTATTCATCATATCCATAGACGCAGTCAGTGCATTGGTCAAGCTGAAAGGCATGACCGTGAACTTGTAATGCTAGTACCGCGTCTGGAAAGTAGTCTTCTGAATATATGAGTCTTGTATCCTCAACTGGTAAGACCTTGACCTCAGATCAATCTTTTAGAATACGGATGCAGACTGCAAATGGTCGAATAGGTCATCAATGCGAGGCAAGGGATACTTATTCTTCACCGTGATCTTGTTCAACATCCGATAATCTATACACAACTGAAGCGAACCATCCTTCTTACGGACGAAGAAGACAGACACTCCCCACGGAGACACACTTGACCTGATAAACCCCTTGTCCAGTAACACCTACAACTGAGTCTTGAGTTCTTACAACACCATTGGCACCATGTGATAGGGAAGCTTCGATACAGTATCAGAATCAGGGATCAAATCGATCGAGAACTTTACTTCCTTGTAAGGTGGCATACTAGGCAAATCGTCAGGAAAAATGTCAGGATATTCACACACCACAGAGATGTTGTGAATACGCAACTCAGGAGAACTGGAGGTAACTATACTAGCTAGATACGCCACGCAATCCCTGACCAAAGGCCTATAAGCCTTCATAGCCGAAATGACAAGCTTTGGCTTACTCTGACACTCACCTTGTACAAAGAAAGACTCATCCTCAGGAGACTCAAAATAAATTCTCCTCTGAGTACAGTCGAACAAAGCAGACTGCTACACCAACTAATTCATGTCGAGTATCACATCGTACTTTTGCATGTCCATTACGATCAGGTTAGCATCAAACTCTCTGTCGTTTAGTGTCAAGTCGATAGATTGTAGATACCTCCATGCTAAATTGTGCTCCTCCAACGGTGTTACCACGCTAAGATGAAAGGCTAGTCTAGCTAGTCACTCTCCCAACTCCGTCGTGAACGATTCAGAGACAACACAAAGGGTCGCAATACCAAGTAATCATCCTTACCCTCAACTACATCTTCTGAAGTCCCAGTGCCCAGAGCTACAATAGTAAACACCTGTCCTTTAGTCGACTGTTGTGGTGCGCCTCCTGCCTTCTTAGGCAGTTCCGGACAGGATCTCTAATCGTGTTCCGCGTTACCACAATTATAGCACACCCACTGAGGCTGAAGGCTTCTGAAGATGAGGACAATATGAAGCAATATGACTCACCTGACTATAGTTAAAACACTAGTTTCCACCAGGAGTACTAGATCCTTTCTGACTAAAGCCAGCTTTGTTACTCCTAGCAAAACTCCATCGGCCTGTAAAGGAAACACTAAACCTCTCCTTTTGCTTCTTCTCAGGGCTATCTGAACTACTAGCACTCAGAGGACCGGAGAAAGAGAATCGAGAGGTAAAAGAAGACTTACCTTTCCCTTTGGGACGACTCTCCAGATACTCTTGATGCACTACCTCGAAGTAATAAATCATCCCAACCATGTCCTCCACAGTCTGGCACCGACAACCTATCACTTTCACCCGTAGTCCAGGGTTCAAGCCTTCTAGAAACCTTTATGCCCGCTTCTCCTCAGACTCATAGGCAGGAGCGAAACGTTCCAGCCAGGCGAACTCAGTCTCATACACAAGCACCAACATCGTGTCCTGCTCCAGACTCCGAAAATCTCGGTGAAGCTGCTCCTTCACATGAGCCGAGAAATACCTGTCATAGAAGGCCGCCTTAAAATCCCTCCACTAGATGCTGACAGTGACTGAGTCCGAAAACTTCAGCCGCCTCACAGACATCCACCACTTATCTGCCTTACTATACAACAGATAAGTCGCCAGCCGCATTCAATGCTCCTTTGGGTACGCCATGCTCTTTAGCATCTTCATCACCTTCTCTAGTCAGGCCTCACTTTCCTCAGCATCGACCTTACCCTTGAACGACGGTGGACGAAGCTTCATGAACTGGTTCAGTCATGGGTCACTCGACGGTTCACTAGCACTACTCTTGCTGAAGGCATGGGAGATCCTGTGTGTCAAGCTCCGTAATTCAGCACGAACCACCTTCCATCCTCCCACATCCTCTTGGGGATCAGATTCCTCGATAGGGGCCTTGCCCTTACGACAATGAGGAGACATCCTGCAAGGAGAGAGGCAAAACACCTACACCACAGACAAAACAACAACCAAAAAAACATGAAGAAATCAGGAGCAGACTCTACCATGTATGCAAAACCTATAGAGTCTCAAGATCGAACACCCTAGGCTAGTGCAATCAAGTGAACCTGGTGCTTTGATACCAAATCTGTAACGTCTTAAATTTCCATAACAATTTAAAACAAAATAAATTACAAGAAATTAGAAGCTAAACAGAATTGTCAACTACCAGGAATCTATGTGTGCGACTATGAGATTCCGAATTATTTGCACTATGCTAAAATTCATCTGCATGTCTACACCTACATACGAAAACCACAAAAAACAAGTGTGAGTGACAAAAGTCACTCAACACACACCCCACAAAAATGGTGGAAAACAAATCTATATTATTTTTTCCCTTTAAATTCATTTTGCAAATCATTTTCTCCCAAGCCACCAAAACTAACCAACTAGGCCCAACAGACCAAAAACCACAACAAACGTGGTCCATAGCGACAAAAACGAACAAATAAGGTTCTACTAGTCCAAAACCACAGACAAGGTCTTCCATGGCCAAAACCACACATAATGAGTCGCGAAGTCCGCCGCCAAGCAACCAATTCTGCTCACAAGTAGCCATCGAAGTGTGTTGCACTGTCACGACGTGCCACATTGTGTAGGAGCCGCATCGTCCCGCGATTCTCCCACCTGGAGAATCCTTATAAAGTCAATCCCTCCTGGGAAGGCATTTTTGTCTCTCAAGGCGCTATTAGCTATGAGGCACGTGTCCCACCCTCACTAGCCACCACAAGGTACGTCTTCTTACGGCGTCCTCCACATGGTGCTCAGGAGGGAGTGTCATACCTCCACACCTAACAACACTCGAGCCTCAGTGCTTACAGCAATAGCAGGAGTACATAGCTCCCCATCATGCCACAAGACACATCAACCTGCAAACCACAACCGTAGTCTCAAGACGATAGTCAAGGAGTCTCATACCTCCAAGACCCGACGACCCTTAGCCTCAAATATCTCGGCCCCCGACCTCAACCAGGGAGATGTACCCGACCACCCAAGAATGTCCTCACATTCTCTGATTCCGACGACGCGATCCCATGGTATCTAGGCCTGCACACAGAAAACCAAGAAAACCATTTCCCAAAACGAGCCAACCATCTCTTTAAAAAAACCATTTTCAAAACCATTTTATATATTTAGAAAACTCTTTAAAAATCTCAATAAAACCACGAATCAGATGTCCCAGGAGACCACCACTGATGGCCCACAATCCCATCTCAAATGGGTAAAACAAAACAATCCAAAAAGCCACCACATTCAAATGCATGTTACTAGAAAACCAAGAAATGGCTCAAAAAAGTCCTGCCGAACATGCGCATGTGGACTGCATGTCTGGCCCATGACCCAGACATTTTGTCTTAATGCAAACAGAGCCTAGACTAGGGGCCAAAACCGCTGCCAAACTTGTGCATGTGGTTCACACAATCGGCCCATGCCTCCAACTTTTTGTCAGAATTCAGACAGCTTGAGACAAGGAACCCAAAATTCGCCCGAAGTGGGAACGAAGGGCGGGCCTACCAAACAACTACCAAAAAATTCCACTAAAACATATACAGTAGACCCTCAAGTCTACTCCAAATCTACACAATCAAAAGCAAAATCCGTTCATCATAGAAGAAGATATTGATTCACAACCACGGAGGGGTCAAAAGGATCCAAATCTCAACAACCACCATAAATTGTCATAAATACCACAATAAATTTCCAAAATTTCTAAAACATTAAATTTAGCTTAGATTACAAGCATCCTAGGTATTTCTACCATTTTACATGGTTTCTACTCATTGGATTATAGGTACGTACTTGAAATGGTCTCCGACGATCTAACGCGCTCTCCGACCAACCACCGACGTGCACGACTACACAGGAGCCTCGACCTCTGGAGCTCCAACTACGCCGACGCCGAGCCACACGATCACCTCTGCCTCTCACTCTCACTCTCGACCTCTCGTCGTGCACGGACATGAGAGGGAAGAACAAGGGAGATGGGGAGAAAAAGGAAGAGATGGGGAGAGAGGAGAGGGAGGGATGGGGAAGGGTGAGGGGTAGGAGCGGGGAAGTGAGTGAGGTGGAGAAAGGAGAATGTGCGCCCGAGGACGAGAAGAAAGAAGGAGAGGATGGACGACGAGTGAGGGAGAAGCAAGACGCACGTAGGCTTATAAAGTCATGTGCACGTAGTAGCTGGATGCATGTGCACCTATGCTTTTCGACTACCAGCACCTCGTACAAGCACACCGGTAAGCACCAAGATGACCAACAACCGATCCAACCCACTAGCCCACAGACACAGGCGGGCCCACATGGATCCACACACGGGTCCACAAGCACAATGCCATACACACAGTGCCAAACACGCACAGGGACACGCAAATAGAAGCAGGCCCATGAGGTCCATGTCGAAAATCACAAAAACACACAAACAAGTCTCGGAACAATAACACCCATCTAGAGATAAATTCATTATAATGTAAAAAATTTAAAATTAAATATACGGGTGTTACACATGACAGTAAGGGGAAAATTGGGAAGTACTGAGTTTCGATGCTCATTTTGGTGCTGTGTCAGGCATGTCGTCCGAGTCGACCGACACATCGAGTTTTTATAATGTGGGAATCATATGACGATCGACATGTGAAATTTTGGTATCGACAAGGGCATAATTTTGCCCTTCAATGCAGATTAAGGGCGAAATATTACCTCCTCGTGCTGAACTGTTGAAGCTTCTTCGTTGAATATTTTCTCAAGCGTTTTCCCTTTTTCCGTTCTTCAAGAGTTCACAGTCGGTTGCTAAGCTTCTCCTTGGTAATAAACTTAGATCTTTAGATTTTGCCTTTGTCTGATGTAGAGTTACGTATTATACTTAGATCTTTTGTTTTGATGTAGATCTTAGGTATATTACATAGATTTAACGTAAAAGTACATAAATCTTAATTAGGTTTTTGAATATAGATTTTTATTTTTTCATGTTCTAAAAATACGTAGAACCTAATAAAAGCAAAATCTAACCTAAAAATTTATAAAATAATTAACAATCAATAAATAAAAAATCATTAAAATATTTACAACTTTAAAAATTAGAATATTTTATAAATAATTAAAAAATCAGGAAAATATCGAAAACTTTGAAAAGCATTCAGATATTTTCTAAATAAGGAAAATAAAATGTAGTTGAAAAATGAAATTATTTTCGAAATGTTTTAGAAAATCATAAGTAATATTAAATGTACATATTATTAAATAAAATATCTCAAAAATTTGTAAAAATCATAAAAAATTTTAAAAAATAAGGAAACATATTTTAAATGCATGAGTAGTTTTTCATATAATTAAAACTCATTTAATTTTTTTGTTTTTGGTCTTTACAATTTCGAGTTCTGATGGATCTCAAAGTAATGGAAGTGGCAATGAGGAAAAAGTTTCTAGATTTGATGATTCAGGATGGTTATACAGATATGTAGTCAATAACGACAGACAAAAAATAGAATGCGAGTATTGTGAAAACAGAATGATGAGTGAGAGTATTATATGATTGAAGTAATAACTTGTTGGTGGATACAACAATGTCAATACGTCCAAATGATGCTCAATTGTCGCTTGTGATCAGATGAGAGAATTATTAAAGGGTACAAAATCCAAGAAAAGCGATGGAACAAAAAGAAACGAAAGATTTAAGAAGATTCTATTTGATGAAGGAGAACGTGAGCCCATCCTTCTACCAAATTTAGATGATGATACGTTGTATCATTTAGATTGTTAAACTCAAGATGGGAGAGACATGTATAGAAGAATTATAATGGAGTTTGTAGACACCTCGATTTTGAGGTGACTCATTGATGAGACTCCAGATGTTGCTTTGGATGTGGCTAACCCTTGAATCCCATTAGCCAGATCAATCCTAAACCCACAGCAAGCCCGCAGCCCAACTAGAACTCCCATAGGTAAGAGTGAGCACCTAGCTAGCACACTTACCTGGCACACCTAGCTAGCACACTTACCTAGCACACCTAACTAGCATACCTTCCTAGCACATCTAGTCAGCACTTTTACCTAGCACACCTAGCAGGCGCACATGCCAGGCGCACCTGCCAGACGCACATCCCAGGCGCCCAGCCACTTCGTAGGCTGCGGGCTACTGGCTTTCCACCTACCATGGCTGTTACCTCTAGCAGCGGATATGCCATGGAATATTCCAGGATTTTCGTCTACGAGGCTCCCTGCCTTCCCATGAGTTACCTATGAGAAAATCCTATATAAGGACACCCATAGGCAACCATTAGGAGAGGTTAGAAATCCTGAATTCAGCAATTCTGTTCTGAGCAAGCATCCTGCACGAGTTATACCCTCTTTCCAGCAGCATATATTCGTTTTCTAGAGCACTCCCTTGCATCCCAAAGCATCCCTGGTCCTTCCAGAGCAACAAGGATCTCTCTACCTTTGATATTTTAAGAAGGAACATCTTGAGAGGTAGGCTTTCTACCTCTTCTTTCTCCTTTAAGTTTCATTTTAGAAACATGATAAAGCATGCTCGAAATCTTACATATGGTTTGATTTATTTCATGTTTTTATGAAGTTTTGTGATAAACATGTTTGCTCTCTTTGCAAATGATCTCCATGCTAATCTATACTTTTGTTGCTAGCATAAAATCTGCATGAGTTATCTTCTTTTACCATTTCCTTGCACATAGCACTTTGCCACGCACTTATATGTTCTTGAACATAGAGATATGCTTATGATCATCATTTACATGCGTTCTGATTGAATTTATCCAAATCATATTTATTTCTTGGCATTTTGCATGTTTTCATACATGAACCCATCAACTTATTTTGGTTTTGAAAACATGATTTACATGATGATTTTCGATCGTGTGCATTCTCATCATATTTTCAGCTCTTAATAATGGCATGAATCCATTTGCATTAGCATGAATCGCCCTA
>JAMKQA010078817.1:0-11707 GCA_024699735.1 Posidonia australis
GAGTAGAGGACTTACATCTATAACATGAACCATAGAATTTACATTTATTTTTAAAATGACCACGCAATCCACATTTAAAACAACGGTCGTTATCACGGTAGAAGCGTATCGGAGGAGAGGGGACTTTTCTCTTCTTCTCCACCAACGTCCACTCTGGGGTATCAACAGAAAGCTCAGAAGCAAGGGAGCTTCTAAGCGAAATCTCAGGAGGGGAAGGAGAAAGTAAAGCGGCAAAGCGCGAGCCACAGCAATATTTTCCAACCTCAAAACAACTATGGTCAAAGAAAATCTCTACCGCAGAGATTTCTGACACCCGAAGCGGCGAAGAATTAAAATTTTCTAGGGAAGAGGAAAATTTTACGCTCATAGACGGCGAGGCCACCTCAACATTAAAATCAGAAAAGACAGGAGGAGAGCATGTAACTGGCATGACAGGCACGTCGTCTGTCACGCAGAGAGAAGGGGGCCCCACCAAATCAGCGGGAACAGATAAATCAGAGTATTTAACGGAGTTAGTGTAGGTAATGCAATTAATCCCCTGAATGTTAAGCCAATTTAATTTAATAACCTCAATTAAATTAGGGGGAAGATACCGAGAATAGCCCCACATAGAGCTCGAGACAGCAAGGCGGGCTGACAAGTCAGAGAGACCTGACTTATCAGTCACGCATCGATAAAGGCAAGAAGACTCGCTCCGACGAACCACCGGCGGGAGAATTTTCACCGGAACAGTAGAGGAAAAAAGGGGGTCCAAACTAACAAAAGATGAGGGTTCTGATCGAACATCGCCAGGGGAGCGAGAAACATCGCCAGAACCAGACCAAGGTGCTGAAGGCAAACAATCTATAGTAGAAAAAATAGATGTTCCAGCAACAGAAGAGGAAATGTATTCATAAATCACCAGACCGTAAGCAGAGATAAAATACGAACTTAAAGAATAAGAAACCAACATGTTCAGCCAGTTTGGCAATAAAAACTTACTAAAGCATAAGTAATCCACAAAAATATCAATGATATGCCCAGAATAAAATCTCAAAAATGTAACAGTCCCATATTTAACAGACAAGAGGCCAGATCCGGACGATCGAAGGTCGTCCAAGATGGATCTAACCCTAAGAGTGCAGGGAAGAGAAGGGGAAGAGTTTCTCCGATGACTGGGGTCAGATCCCAGATCTGAGGAGGAAGAGAGGTCTTTCCTCACCCGACGCCCCTGATCAGAGGCCATCAGGATAGAAGAAGATCTAGATTTTACCAAACGACGGCGTGCCTTGGCAGGCAGCAAGGTCGGAGAGGATTCTTCCTCCACGAGACTAGCTTTGAACGCCGCCCAGTCGAAATCAGTGGCTTTCCTGAGCAGCTCGTGCGAGCAGAGGTTTTGGGGGAGGCTTTTGGATGAGCGGCGGCCGTAGGGTTTGCGACGGCTATTCACCATCGCTTTTGCTTCTGTGTTTAGCTTGTTTGGGTAGGAATTAGAAACATGCAATAAAAACAGGAACCTCTCTTCTTAGTGATTTTTAACGGATATTTTCCAGATTCTTTCACATGTTCAGTGCATGTGGTTTTTGAGATTTGATGTTATCTTTGTCATATGGTACAATGTAGATTAATATCAAATAATGTTTTCTAATTTGCACTTTAATAGAACCTAGAACTAGTTATTTTATTATCCTACACTTAGAAAAAGTAGGGAAAGATAGCAATTGTTTTATTTTTCGTCTTCACAATTAGAAATATTGAAAATAGTATTTTGAAAAAATAGACTTATATTCAAAATAAATACACCACATGCAATTATGTTCAAAATAAATACAACATTGTTATTATGTTGAACGTACAACATTTTATACCCAAAATAAATACACCACCAAGCTACAATTATGTGCCCTTTTTTCAAGTGTTGTAGAAGCCTTATCTTATTTTACACATTGTTATTTTGGTCTTTATCCAAAAAAGAAGAATTCTTCTTGCTATGTTTTTCCTTCCTCTTGGTTATCATGTAAGTATAATATGTACACCAAAAATTTAAGAAAAAAGAAAAACTATTTATCAAAATGCTCATCAAGGAGAAGTAATCCATTATCTTTTTTATTGAGTATGTCTATGATATCCACATGGAAACCAAAGATTTTGGTGAATATTGAAAACTTATAATAACAATTGTCCATTCGAACATATGAATAGTGGAATTTATAATTATAAATAAACAATTATACCTATTAATAGGTAGTTACATCAATGTATTACAACACCATGGATATCTTAAAATTTTTCATTTTTGCCTAGAACAACATATTCTTATCTACTACGTACCAAGATGAGACTATCAAACAGGCCACATAAGCAATAATGTAAAAATTGGTGTAATGTTTGGTACATTTAACATATATATTCGAAAATTAAATTCCTGTGATGACGTCTATCTACGACATGTTTGTTCCTGTTCATGGCGTTCCATCCAGGGGACCTACTTAACTAATATCATGCCAACAACTTTCGTTGTCTGTGCGTTATTGGCTTAGGAAGTCAACACCTAACGTAGGTACCGGACCTAATTAATCAGAGGGTTCTATTCCAATGGAAGCTGGCAGATATGGACGTTTTGAGAAACTACTTATACAAGTTAGTCCTGTTTTAAATCTTGAATTGTTCTATCAAATGGAAAATTATTACCTAAAACTCTACGGCTTATTCTGTCACAAGATATATGTATCTTAAATTTTTCTTGGCCTTGATAAGGATATATAACGCACACAGTTGGATCGACCCAGAAGCCTACCCCAATGCTCATCTTTTCCTTACAATAATGCATCACACGTCTTAAATTTATACAAGTACCTTGTTTTAAATCTTTCAAGGAAAAATGAAATTCCTTTCATCCCTGGGCCTTTTTACACCCATTTGACACCGATCCACCAAATTATCAGTCTACAACACAAAGATAAGTTGCAAGGGACTTGCAACAAAAATGCATGTTTGCCATTTCTTATTGCTATTAGTTATATAAAAATTATATACTACTGCTATCAACTTAATCTTCTAAAACATAATGTCATTTCACCATTTTTTGATTTTTAAGGGCTAATGTCTAAGAAAATTTTGCTAAAACTGTTCTCTCTAGATAAATAATGATAATCTTAAAGTTTGAACTGCATATATATTGTAGTATCATAATAATCCGATCCAATGTGTAACGGTAGAGATTTAAAAACTGAAATGAAAAACATAGTGCAAACATGGTAGGTTGTACGTATAAATGTGTCACCCCGTTTGACAACACCATTTTGACTTTCCAAGGCAAAATTTCCAATAATGTGACAATTAAAATTCAATAATAAAAAAGAATTTCCACCGGAAATAATCCAACGATCCAGATCGTGGATGGGACCGTACGATGTGACAACGAAGAAACGTAACATTTCCAAGTGCACGTACCATTACATGCATTAACAAACATTCAAACAACAAGAAGACGGACAACATTATGATAGATATTATACAAATCTTTAGGAAATCACCGTCACTCAGTAAACAGGGTAGTTAGACTTCAATTAATCAACAGACGTGCATGTCCTTATCATTATCACTTCTTTTTAAAATAAGATCAACAGGCTGACTGATGTCCACGGAGTTCGCTTCCGAACTCCAGTACAGCAACATCTTCGGCCTGACCACTTGATATAGTACGCCCTTACATGTATCAAACAACGCCAACTAACCCGTTTATTTATTTATCAAATAAAGCCACAACAACCCGCTACAAAAACTGCATGCTTATGAAATCACCAAGTACTCTTTCGTTTAGCTCATCAGTATGAGTTCACCCTCCTGCAGTTCTTCCTAACTTCCAGAGGAGTTCCACGTCTGGGCCTGATGTTGCCCATCCTTATCATGGAAACAGCGAAGTCCTTGAAGAAAGCATTCGTGTCCTTGCTGTACTTCAGCACGAGGGAGTCGGTGGCCACTCTGCCGAACAGGGCCTGGTCGGAGTGGAGCAGCCCCCTCCGTTGGATAAGGTTCTTGTAGTACAAGTTGTCGAAGACCCTCCCCGTCTTGGTGTCAAGGGGAGCCAGATTGTTATCGCCATTGCCGGACTGGCTCGGACAAGTCTTCTTCCGGTTGAAGGCGAAGAACGGGTCGATGTTTTTGTCGTTGTATATGTGTCCTCGGAAGGTTACGCACCTTGCCAGCCCTATGGTATGGCCTCCTGAAGTCCAAACAGCAATCTAGGTGATTCATTAATTACTTCTTATATCTGAAACAAATGAGGGCATGCAGGTGTAATGGTGCTTAGATCGTCAAATCAATGCCTCCAATTGATGGGGTACACCACATACAAGAGCTACTGATACATGCTTTACTTTTTGTGATGTATAGGCAACATATACACGTGTTAACTTAATAATTATTTGAGGGGAAATAATTAATCGGCGTACCAGATAGGACAACCACATCCTTCTGAGAAAGGCCAACGTTGTTGAAACTTCTGACGAGATTGTTGAGGTCGAAGAATGGAGGCGGTAAATTGGCATTAGCCAAAGCTCGGCTAGCGGTCCTCGCATCTAGCCTCCCCAATCGTAGCTTCCATGTTGGACCTCCAAGCTGGATAATTAATTAGTCCAAACAATCAAAGTTGTGTTTCTACTAATACGTACTTACAAATTCCTGATCACTTTTAACTTAATTAAAGAGTGTATTTAATTAGAAGTTTTTGCTTAATTAATTACCAAGTGGACCGAATCCCTGGAGGAGATGGCCAGGATGTCGGCGCAGGACACCACACCGGGGCATGCCTTCTCCAGTGCCGTCTTTATTGAATCCACTAATTTGAATCCTCTGACAGAGTTCAAATTCGGAGCTGCTGTTTTCTCACCTTGAAACGTTGGCGTATCGTCCAACAGCAAGGAGCCATCACAACCCTGCATCATCATCATTATTTATACAATCGATCAATACAAGTGCACAATTGCAGAACTAGTTGAAGAACAAACATGTGAACGTATTTCGTGACAATAATATAATGCACCATACGTTGACGAAGCAGTCATGGAAGAAGAGGCGAAGCAAGGAAGCTCCAAGGCGAGGTTCCCTGGCAAGTGCATCCCTTACGATGTGTTCTACGATCTTGAACACTTGGGGGCAAGTTTTTGAGTAATGTTTTGACGATAAACCAGATGCTATCACTGGAAACACGAAGAGAAGTAGTACCATAAGCAACAAAGCTGAAGGCTTAGAAGAGGAGGAAGTGGCCATGGCTTAGGGTTTTCTAATTGCATGGACTGTGGATGACTCGATGGGTTTGCATGGGCTGGTATTTATTAGCGTGGAGTGATGCCAATTTATGGATAGAAATGATTTCTGCGTGGCTTCCACGAAAGGTCGAGTGTTGCAATTGGATTCGTTCACTAATACTGGAACTTAAAATAATGGTTGGAAATGGATATAAAGGCACGTTTATTGTTCAGGAACAGTACCATGCCATCGTTTGAAGAACAACTTTATTTTCTGTACAAAAAATTTTATATGAATTCTTATATGTAGGCACAAATGCACATGATCAGTGAGACCCATGTATCAAAACTGTTTCCTTTGAAGAATCACCAGGTTCAGATTTGCTCGGGATAGATTTGGAAGTATATATGTATTGGATAATCTTTGAAAGTACATGAACTATGCCATATTCATTGATTATTTTACTCCACTTTATCTTCCCCACCCCTCGATTTGGATGTGTTAATAACAGAGATTAACGACTTCTTGCAAAGGTTGTGGTAAACTTAAGATATTCATGTGAGTTTTCTTGTTTTCTTTATAAGTTAATAAAGAAATATTATTTTCATCTCAATCTTTTGAAAACAAACGTACCCCTATTACTGCTACAGTTTGTCAGAAACAACGTCGTCAATTCCGGGGAAATGCAGCATGCTGCATCACTTTTCTCATTCAGGAAGAAACCTATATTCTGACTACAGTCCTCACTCTGTGATTACATAACCAACAATGCGGTTGCAGAAAAATAAACACCAGAGGACTTTGGAGCTGAATGGTAATGGAAGTAATTTAGTTCAGAGGCTTTTGAAGGAATATTAGTAGGATGATATTTACTGATTTGACCAACTCCAACAAAAGAATATTTTTAGTCCTATTTAATTATAACAAAAGAAGAATAAGAAGACGACAATTTCTGTTTAGAGCGAGAGACAAAATAAGCAGGAAGAATCTCTTTTTATCTACAAAAGATACACGTCGTCAATTTGGTGTCTACAAAATATACTGCTTCATGAAGTTGAAAAACTTTGTCCTCCTACATAGTTATATTTATGCTTGAAGTAAGTTAAGACTAAAAGACAACGTGTCGGATTCTTTTATTCATGAAATAATCAATTATTGTACTTATATAATAAAACTAATAAGATTATCATCTTCTATTTTGTTCTTATAAACTAGGTTGTGTTCATTGTGTAAGGAACCAAAATAATAGCAACTTGGCATTTCCATATATGTAACATTAGGAGAAGGGTCATCGTTTCTATCCGTTAAATATTATATACTTTTCTTTTTTCTTTTGTTGTTCTTGGTTGAAGCTTATTTTGAAGTATAATGGTGTATGTTTTTGACTTTTGCACCAGTAGTTTTTGAATTTTTAATCAATAAGTTCATTTGATATTTTAACATATGATTCTTTCTTCTAAAAATAGAAGCTAGTAGGCTAGATATATACTTTTAACTTATGAAGTGAAAAAATTATATTTTTTTCTTTGAAGTCAACCTATATTATATTGATCATTTATTGTTTTTTACTATAAAAAGAAAATAATACAAAAGTCAGTGTTGAGGATTTGGATAGGATTCCACTAGTTGTATGTAAACGAGATCCAACGCATTTCTCTTTAGCACCACGAATAAATAATCAAACGATAAAGGAAAAATAGAGAAAACACAAATAGAAGAGAAAATCCATGCAAATACAAGGATTTATGAGCAAAGAGAGATTTCACTATGATCAAAGATGATTATAAGGTACAAGAGATTGATGTAAAAAAAAGATCAAAAATCCTACCTCTAAAATAAGAGAGCCGATTGTATCAAAATACTCTTTAAGGAGACTTTACCACTATGTCAACCTTTTTACTCCCTTTTGTTGTTGCTCTGTACTTTGACTTTGTAGTATGAGTAGGCTCCACTGTAAACCGTTGTGATGAAACAACATCTAAAGAACTGTTTGGCACTCCCCCATTGCAACTCTTCTCGACTGCTGATAATGCATGTGTAAACACAGACTCGGTGTATCTGGAGAGTGGCCTGTTTACTCATGCACTCCTTCTTGTACTACAAGCTGGAGTTTGATCTTTCGCCATACAGAGAATGAACAATCAGTACTTTTAATGTAGTTGATTCGCAAGGATCTTGATCATATAAAGATATTCTAGCTTTTGCCAGAGACTAACCGCAGTCTTCTCGTGCACGACCTCCCCAATAACTTCGTTCAACAAACAAAGTTGTATACTCATTAAGGCTTTTTAATCCATCCCTTTCTTCTCATCTTCAGTCATCTCTTTTGACATCTTGTTATTTCCCTTCAATGCTTTTGAAACTCTTTATTGAATCAAAACTACAAGCAACTTTAGTTACCATAAACCAAAGTTGACATCCCGATTTTACTTCTCAATCTCCAACTTTATCATCATCTTCGTGGTTGAATGGGAATATATAACTAAAGCTTTGATTCCACTTATTAGGGATTTGGATAAGATCCCACTAGTTGTGCGGAAACAAGATCCAACATATTTCCTTTTAGCACCACGAACAAATAACCAAATGATAATGGAAATATACAGAAAACACAAATAGAAGAGAAAACACACGCAAATACAAGGATTTATGAGGTAAACAAAGAGATTTCACTATGATCAAAGATGGTTACAAGGTACAAGTATTGATATAGAGAAAATATCAAAAAACCTAACCCTAAAATAAGAGAGTTGACTACATCAAAAGAATCTCTAGGATTGGAAGAAAAACTCTCTAAGGTTGCTTGCCTTAACCATAAGTTTTTCCATCGTATATATAGAAGAACTAAAGCATTACAGTGATAAGAAAATTATACATGTAGCCTAAAAGGTTAATTTCTTAAGATAATATCCTAAAATATCTCAAAATAATATCTTAGGATAAAATATCCCTAAATTATCTCAAGATAATATCTTAGGATAAAACAACCCTAAATTATCTCAAGATAATACCTAATCAGTGGGCCTAAAGTTCAGTATAATCAAGCAGTTGTTTTGCTAAATAAGGATAATTTAAGACACACATCTCAACAGATAGAATGCATATTTTGTAAAATATGACAACATAATAACTTAACTCTAGTACATAAGGAATGTGTCTGTGTGTTTGTGTGTATCTTTAATATGTCTTGAAATAGCTTGACAGACATCCGTTGTTTCACTAGTTCATCATAGAGAATTTGTGGATATCTGTCGATACACTTAATCAACACAAGTAATTTGCGAGTGTCTATTCTGGACATCCATTAATGTGTAGTTTCAACAAAGGAGATTTACAGATGTCCACTCAAGATGTTCGCTTTTTCACAGAATCAAATCAAGGGATTTGTAGACATCCACTTTGATCGAGAAAGTTTTGTTATAAACGAATTTGTTGCCAGATCAGTTGCATCCTTTCTCAAATTAACTATTTTGAAGGAAGATACAACATGACTATTGGATGTTGATCTGATTGTTTTTATCAAAACTACCTATTTTAAAATAATACTATTAGTGATTTCTTTTTGGAGGAAATTTCTTTTCAAATTTTATTTGATTATATTTAAGTGTAGCAATTATTGATTTGAATAAAAAATAGTTTTATTTTTCAATTTAGTATTACTAAACTAAATAAAAATAATTTTATATTACTAAACTAAATAAAAATAGCTTTGTATCATTGAATGTTTAGTGTTATTAAATGTTGGTTTTCAATTTAGTATTACTGAACTAAAATAAAAATAATTTCATAATTACCATTACATTTGGTTAAAAATATTTCATTGATCAATATTACTAAAACAATAATAATTTTTCAATTTACATAACAGTTATGTATTACAAAACAATTTAGTATTACTAAATTGAATACAAAATAAAACAATATGTATACAAAACATGTCTATCAACAAAATCCATCACCAAATGAACCATCGTGCCACCTAAATACTAAACCAAACTCTTTAAACACATGACCAAATGATCACACAAGAACAATAAAACAGGGATAATAATGAAGGAGCATAAAATGATGATCCCTATCTAGCAAACGGAACCCAAGTAGTCGAAGATTCACGTCGCCATAAAGTAGTTGGCATAATCAAAAATCAGAATCTAGATTTCTTGCGAATGATCCTGCACACCACAACGTACCTGAAGATCCTTGCCGCCATCCCACCCTCCTCAAATCTCAGGCCCTTGGAGTTCTAGAGGTCTAGTTCCGACCCAGATTTATGGGAGAAGCCTTCGGCCATTGCTTATCTTCAATCGACATGATGATAGGGGGAAGCGATGTGGTCGGTGTTGGGGTGCTTGAAGAAGGTGTGATAGGGGTGAGGCGGTGCGTCGACGTGCATTGAGGGTGGCATGTCGACAAGGGCGACGAATTGGCAATGGAAGATGTCGAGGTGGCGTTGTAGGGTTTGAGGAGCTGAGGGTAGGGAGAGTCGCTGATCCCCCCAAAGTTGGCTTCTGTCTTTGGCATCTCGTCGGAACCTTCCACGACACTAATGGACGACCATCATGTGTTGCAGAGCACCATCTCCTCACTTCGACGCCAGGTATCTTCTAACTCATCCTCCGCTTTCGTCAAGATGTTTCCATCGTTAGCCCCCACAGCGGTGAAGGCTACAACGGATAACTCGAATCGTAACGATCCAAATCCCGATTCGGTTGTTGTGGAGAGGGATGAAGGTGGGGAGAAGGAGGGAAGGCTCTTAGTGACATCGAAGAAGGTGAGGTGGTGGGAGGATCTGACTAGATGAAGGACTTCAATTTCGGCTCGCACATGGAGAACGACGACAACTTTAATTTGGGTCGGGCATTGAAGAAGTCCCGTCTTGCCTAGACACTGTAACTCCACAAGAGGTGCGTGGGGAAGGGGATTGGGTCGACTGGGGTGCGTGTAGGGTTTGAGGATAAGGGGGAGAGCAGTTTAAATGTATTTAATTTTTGAATTTCAAAAAAAAAAAAACTAGATACCAGATTTACTTGATGTAAAAACGATTTTAAATGTTGAGGGAGCATGTAACATATATATATATATATATATATATATAGTATAGATCTATTGCATACTCCCTCAACATTTAAAACCACTTTTATATCCAGCAAATCTGGTTTGTGGTCTTTTTTTTTTTTAATTCAAAATTCAAATGCATTACACCTCCCTCCAAATCAAACCCTATAAAATATTTAAATCAATCGCCCCTCCCCCCACTATCTTAAAAAACCCTACACCCTATTTCTACACCCGCACCACCCCCACTGCCGCCCTCTCGCCTGGATGCGGCCGCCCTCTCCCCCAGACGCCTCCAATCGTAGTAGCAACACCAACCGCCGACGCTGCACCGGCATATGGATCTTGCCAGCGGCCTGCTCCTCCGGTTGCCCGCTCCTGCCCTCGACGACCTCCCCTCCAGGCCCCCCGACCACCTCTCCTCCAGCCCAGGGCAACACTCCCCTAGCGTCGCAATCCACTCGTACGCCCCACTGCCCCAATTGTAGGGCACGAGGTTGAAGTCAGCTAAATGGGGCTTCCCCTTGATCCAGATCGCCCTGAGCCCAGGGAACCTCTCGATTGCCATCCTCGGGCTGACCGCGTAGCACTTCCCTACGAAGATCTTCCTCCGGCAAGCTCGCTCGATCTTATTCCATGCCTTGCAGACGAGCGAGATCGCTTTCCTATCGGCATCGACGGATGCGAAGGAGAAGACGAGCTCCCATACCTCGTCTGAAAGCGCCGCAAGCGCCGCAGCGGCCAACGCCACCATCCGGTCCCCCCGATCCGCCAGGGTAATGCTGCTATACACCATCCTCCTCCTCCCCCATCACCCAAGAGCGAACCCTAGTGAGAGAAACCAGAGAGAGAAACGAAGAAAAGAAATGCCAACATTATTTCTTCTCGTCCCCCTTCTTCTTATGCAGGAGGATTGGGAAGCTTTACGATGCGATAGTGATTGCAGTCGGGTGTTGGTTGGCGTTGGAAAAAAATATTCTCTTGAAAATTGTTATTTGCTTTTGTATTACGAATTTGTGAATGTTATTTATTATTCATAACTGTTTCATTTAGTATTAATGTTTCGTAACAAATCTCTTGCTTTTCCTTTAAATACTGATTTCTAAATCGTAACACGAAACTGTTTCAAAAACGTAAGACTGATCTCTTGCAACATATATGGAGGGATAAATATTGATTTCTAAGTCATAACATGAAACTGTTTCAAGATCATGCTACTGATTTTAAAAATATATAACATTGTTCGATAATATAGAACAATGACGAAATAGTAATCGTATCAATAAAAATATGTACTGAATGAAATCGTAAAACAAAAGTATTACTAACAATTCGAATTCGATTATAAAGTTATGGAATGATAAAATCGTAATACGATTCATTAATACTAAACTGAAAGTAAAAAAAAACACTAAATTAATAT
>JAMKQA010078818.1:0-11307 GCA_024699735.1 Posidonia australis
CATTAAAATCTCCCCCCAAAATCCATGAATCATTCACAAGTGTGCTAATATGTTGTAATTCTTCCATAAATAATGGTTTCAGGCTATGATCACAAGGATCATAAACCCCAGTGAGCCACCAAATCAGGTTAGAATCTAAACTCTCAAAGTTAATAGAAAGGCTGAAACAAGAAGGAGTGCAACAGATAGCCTTGAAGAGCCTGTTATCCCAGCCAATAAGTATACCCCCAGAGGCACCTATGGATGGGACCGAAGACCAGGCATTAATTTTTTTTCCACCCAGGAATCTTAAGAACCCTTCAGAATACTCTTCCTTTTTTGATTCACTAACAATGATGATATCACATTTATTTAAAATAATAAATTCTTTTAGTTCTCTCTTCTTATGCCCCGATCCCAATCCTCTTATATTCTATGCTGTTATAATCATTAAATTTTTTTTGAATTATACTGAAGGTCCCATCCAGTCATAGGATGCATTAGGATCTTCTAGAACTACTAATTCCTTGCCCTGATCCAATCTAACTTGATTGAAAAAGGCAATAGACTCCTCTTTTGAGGATAAAGAAATACCAATGCTCTTACAAAATAATTGAAAGTGTTCATATGAATCCCATCTCAAGGGATCCACATAATTAGTCTCAATATTACCAGTAGAAGTCATATTGCAAGTATTTAAATCTATTGAATAATCAGAGGCAAAGCTATGTCTCAAATCATTGTTATATTCAACAAAAGAATGAAGTGCATTACCAGGAGCATGTACTGGAGTAGGGGGCTTTGAGGAGGGCTTTCCTGAAGTGGTAGCACGCGAATCCTCTTGATCCAGGTAATCATAAATCGCCATAATTTTTTTGAATTTAGCCAGGGAAAGATTTCTGGCCTTAATCTCTGTCTCCACCCAGGTGGGAGCAGCATTGGAGTTGTCATCAGAATTACTTTTGGAGGGAGGGATAGCTGTATTTACCAAGGTAGTGGGAACTGGTGGTGTAGTTCCAGTAGCAGAAGGGGTGGGTAAAATCCCCTCAGAAGAAAAAGTGGGAGGAGGGGGAGTGAAAGAGGACCTCATCCAAACATTTTTCCCTGATTTATGCTGAGTTTTGGGTATGGAGGAATTTTTACCAGTATTTGGACCTCTCCAGCCTCTATTACTTTTGAAAGATTTCCTAACAGGCTGCAGGTTCCTAGAGGTGGAGGGCTGAGGTACTTGTTTGGGCCATGCTGGGAATGTCTTTTGTGAGGGTGGGGAAGAGGCGTATAAATCCCAACTGAGTCTATATTTAATCGGGTATACTGTTTTCCCATATGCAAAGAATCTGACATCTGGGATTTCTTTACCAGGGAATAGCTTGATCCTGACCCGAGAAAACCCCAGAAATTTGACTCTGTCTAGGGATAGATCTATTTCCAACAATTCTGAAAAATCAGAGACCAGCTTATGAAAAACTTCTGCACACCATAGGTGATGGGGGATTCCTTCCAATCGAATCCAGGCCCCCTCCTCCTTCAAGGAGAGGATAGCATTGGAACTTGGCGTCCAATGCACAAAAGATGCAGAGAGAGATTGGAGGGAAGAACCAAATCGACTTAATATGTCATTTTTTATCTTAATAGCCGGAAATTTTAGTAAAAATTTCCTAGGGGAGAAATCAGTGACCTCTATTTTTACATGAGAAGGCCAGTTGTGAACAATATGCTGCGAGAGGATATCAGAAGTGAGAAGAGAGGCGTGGTCAGTGACAATAGCACACCGAGCATAATGGATCGTGAGATCACAAGAGGCATCAGAAGGATATATCGTAATGGGGTTCTGAGGTGATGAACCTGCCATAGAGTAAAATCTGGGCTCCTGAAAAAAATTACAAATAGTAATAGAATGAGTAGATGCTTTGCATCTATAACAATGACCCAAAAATCTACAGGTGCTCTTAACATGACCCCTCAAACCACATTTAAAACATCGATTATTATCTCGACAGAAGCGTACCAAAGAAGAAGGCTCTTTTTTTCTCTTCTCCACCAGCGTCCACCCGGGAGAAATAGCCTTAGAGAAATGATCTGAGTAAACAGTAGAGGGGGAGGAGAGAAGAGCGGCAAAACGCGAGCCACTACACAAATATTTGGGGTCGCCAGAGAAGTTGTCAGAAGAAATCTCTATCGCAGGGATTTCTGACGGAAAAATTGGCGGGGTAATATTATTATAAAGGGGAGAGGCGAAGTTTCTATTCCCGGGGGAAGAAGCATTAACGCCAGATAAGACAGGAAAGGAGGATGAGGGAGAAAAATTCAGCACGTCGTCTGACACACGAATCAGCGGTGGTCCCACCAAATCAACATTCGCAGACGAAACAACCAAATCACCATAACTATCTTTACGATTACCATCTAAAACCCCACTATTCCGATAATTTGGGTTAATCACATTCTTGATAACAGGGGGGGAATATCGAGAATATCCCCACACAGAGCCCGAGGAGTCAGCGTAACCTTCCTTCTCCCTTACTCCGCTCCTAGAGCGCAGAGCCCCTCTCTGGTAACCCATTGGCGGGAAAGAGCTCGCCGGCATCAATGGAGAAAAAACAGGATCGAAAGAAAAATGTACCATAGAATCTGAACAGAATGCTCCAAGGGGGCGAGAAAGAGACCCCAAATTAGATCTAGCATTTAATAGTAAACCATCCATAACAATAGTAGCAGGAAATCCACTAACAGTAGAACATAAATGCTCAAAAGTCACCAAACCGAAAGGGGCAAAAATACCCAATCGCAACGAGCACAAAGCCACCGAATAACACCAGATCGGTGATAAATACTTACTAAAAAATAGGCAATCCACAGAAATATCCACTGGAACCTTGGAATCAAGAATAAAATAAGAAATAGCACTGTATTTTATCACCAAAACTCCAGATCCAGACGGTTGGGTGACATCCAAGGAGGATCTACCCCGCTGGAGCCCAGAAAAAGGGGGAGAAGTTTTCCTCCGACCACAGAAGCCAGATCGGGGATCTGGAAGGGGGAGAGAAGCAGTAGCTTTCCTCTTCCGACTTCCCAGAGCCGGGACAGTCGTCGAGGAGGAGGAGAAAGGTGTTACCGACCGATGACGAGCTTTAACAGGCGAGGGGCTCACAGAGAGAACCTCAACAACTGGGGAAGCCTTGCGCGAGTGGAGGTAGTAAGGGGAAGGGAAAGCATCTCGGCGACCAGAGCGGCGGCGACTGGACGCCATATCAATGGAGTCCCTCGCATCAGCTAGGGCACAAAAATCACACTTTTTTTCGCGAGAGAGCAATCGTTTGCAATAAGTAGAGATCCTTGTAGTATTTTTGTTAGGAGATGGTTTGTGTCTTGCATATAGAAGAGACAGAAAGGTTGGAGAAAGCAGATTGATGGTATCTCATGTAACTCTCAATGTTTTCATTATAGTGATTCTCGTTTATCGCATCAGCTCCCTGGATGCACGGTTCAGCAGAACCATATCTCCAAGTCCGTTTTTTTTTTGGTTATGGCTACGTCGAGTCCTAGGCTCCTAATTTTGTTTCTTGTTCCTTTGTTAGAGGTGTTGCAGAAATGTCTGCCGAGTAAATAGTTCTATGGACGAAGGTATCAAATCTATTTGGAAAATGGAAAGATGTGTACAAGCTGTGTTTATTTGTCACGTTGTGATTTTGCAATATCTTTGTCCCTGATATGCATTTTCGAAGTTTGACGAATAGATAATTATCAAGTGGTATTCATGAAGTATGCATAGCAAAAACTGGTTAAGCTTGTTTAACTCTTTAGGGTATTTTTGATCATACTTTTACAAGAAGTTAGATTCTATTTTGAAGTTAGAAGTAGATGTCTATTTATTTTTTTTTGTTATCGGTTTAGGTTAATTTTTTTGCATACCTCTGGATTCGAACCCAGGGGACGTGGCGAGTTTCAACTTCTCCAAGCCACTGTGACAATGAGACATTGTCTAGATGTCTATTTTTTAACACAAAGCCTTTTGTGTTTTAAATGAACATTCGCCTTTGAAAGTGGATATCCATTTTATAAACATAGTAGGTCTTGTTTAAAAAATGGATATTCTATTTTTAAAATGGATGTTTATTTTTTATTGTATATAGTTAAAAAAACATTATAAAATAATTATTGTAACTTAAAAATTGATATTTGTATTTAAAATTACATATTTTTATTTAGGGTCTATTTTGAGTCTAAATTGGACAATAAAACGGGGCCTAAGCAAGGTTGTGTTATAGTTGAGTTTGGGCTCAGGCCTAGGCTGTGTTGGGCCATAGGAGAAAATCCCTTGCCCTAGCTCGACCCTTGACCTTATTGGATTTGGGGTCAGGCAACTTGGGTACTATTTCAGTTCGAGTCTTAGGCAAGTCGGTTCGAATTTTCAAATCTATTGTTTCCAAAAGTTGTCTTCAGCTAGAATGTGTAGAATCTTGTTTAGCTAAAGTAGAAACATGTAGATTTTAGACTTCAATATTAATGTTAATTATTTAATTTACTCGTAAAAGATATTCATTTTCTCATATATGGACCAATGTACATGGTATTTGTTGGATCGAGAGGCTTCTTTAGAGTAAAGGTGCATAGAGAAGTATATAAAACTTAATTTCTTTTAGTTTGTTCTTAATTATCTTTTTCAAAATCAAGTTAGAATGCAGCAATAAAGTTTGAAAGCTAAATATGAAACAACCACAGAAGGAGATGAAAGACAATGAAAGTAAACACACACAATTTATAGTAGTTCGGTCAAACTTGGTGTAGTCCACACTTCGAGAATCTCTTGAGAGTTTTTTTATATTAAAGTCTTACTTGTTTGACGATTCCTTCGCCAAACCTCGCTCAAACTACAGTGCTTCTCTTAATCAGAGAAGCCTTGTATCCTTTGAAGTTTTACAATGTCACGCTTCGAATTTCTATGATAATTTAAAGCAAATTAAATTACAGGAAATTAAAAACTAAACAGAAATATCAACTATTAGATACCTGTGTGTGCGGTTATGAGACTCCAAACTATATGCATTATGCTACACTCAGCTGTATGTCTGCACCTACAACCCAAAAACACGAGGAATGCGTGAGTGACAAAAGTCACCTAGCACGCATCCCACGAAAACAGCGGAAAACAAAACTATATTAATTTTCCTTTAAATTCTTTTCGCAAACCATTTTCTCTAAAATTCCACAAATTAGGCCCACACCGGCCAAAACAACAAACAGGGCTCTATCAGCCCAAAACCACAAACGAGGCCCTTAATGGCCAAAACCACACATAGAGAGTGGGAAGTCCGGCACTAGGCAACCAACTCTAGCCACAAGTAGTCCACCAAAGAGCGACCACGGCGTTCTGCACTGCCACGACGTGCCACCCTGTGTAGGAGTCGCATCGTCCCGTAATTCTCCCACCTGGAGAACCCTCACAAAGTGAATCCCTCCTTAGGAAGGTAGTTTTGTCTCTCAGGACGCTAGGAGCTACAGGACATGTGTCTCACCCGCACTGGCCACCACAAGGTAGACCTCCTCCACACGGTGCTCAAGAGGGAGTGTCATACCTCCACACCCGACAACACCTGAGTCTCAGTGCTCATAGCAACAATAGGAGTATCATACCTCCCCATCATGCCACAAGACACCTCGACCCATGGACCACAACCCTAACCTCGAGACGACAGTCAGGGAGTTTCATACCTCCAAGACCTGACGACCCTCAGCCATAGGTATCTTGGCCCCCGACCTCAAACAAGGAAACGTGCCCAACCTCCCGAAAATGTCATCACATTCGCTGATCCCGACGACACAGCTCACCTGACCACAGTTGAAGCACTAGTTCCCACCGAGAGCACTGGACCCTATCTTACTGAAGCCAACTCTACTACTCCCAGCAAAACTCAACCGGCCTGTAGAGGAAACACTGGACCTCCCTTTCTACTTCTTCTTTGGACTACTTGAACTAATGGCACTCGGAGGACCGGAGAAAGAGAACCAGGAGGTAAAAGAAGACTTACCCTTCCCTTTGGGACAACTCTTCAGATACTTCTAATGCTCCACCTCGAAGCGATAAGCCATCCCAACCATGTTCTCCATAGTCTAGCACTGACAGCCTATCACCTTCACCCACAGCCCTGGGCTCAAGCCTTCCAGAAACCTCTGCGCCTACTTCTCCTCAAACTCATAGGCAGGAGCAAAATGTTCCAACCAGGCGAACTCAGTCTCATACTCGAGCATCGACATCGTGCCCTGCTCTAAACTCCGGAAATCTCGACGAAGCTGCTCCTTCACGTGAGTGGGAAAATACTTGTCATAGAAGGCTGCCTTGAAATCCTTCCATTGGATGCTGATAGTGACTGAGTCTGGGAACTTCAGCTGCCTCACATGCTGCCACCACCTATCTGCCTCACCATCTAGCAAATAAGTCACCAGCCGCACCCAATGCTCCTTTGGGCATGCCATACTTTCCAGCATCATCACCACCTTCTCCAGTTAGGCTTCGATCTCCTCAGCACCAACCTTGCCCTTAAATGATGGCAGACAAAGCTTCGTGAACTGGTTCAGCCATGGGTGACCCGATGGTTTACTAGCACTACTCTTGCTAAAAGCATGGCAGATCTCGTATGCCAAACTCCATAACTCGGCACGAATAGCCTTCCATTCGCCCACGTCCTCTCAGGGCTCGAATTCCTCTATAGGGGTCTTGCCCTTACGACCACAAGGAGGCATCTCTCAAGGAGAGAGGCAAAACACCTGCATCACAGACAAAACAACAACCAGAAAACTATGGAGAAAACTAGGTGCAAACTCTACCATGCATGTACACCTCTGGAGTCTCTAGACTAGACACCCTAGGCATAACACTAGCCTAGTGAACCTAGAGCTCTGATACCAAATCTGTCATGCCCCAAATTTCCATGATAATTTAAAGTAAATTAAATTATAGGAAATTAAGAGCTAAACAAAAATATCAACTATTAGGAACCTGTGTGTGAGGCTACGAGACTCCAAACTATATGCACTATGCTACACTCAGCTGTATGTTTGCACCTACAACCCAAAAACACGAGGAAAGCGTGAGTGACAAAAGTCACCCAACACGCACCCCACAAAAACATCGGAAAACAAAACTATATTAATTTTCCTTTAAATTCTTTTCGCAAACCATTTTCTCTAAAATCCCACAAATTAGGCCCATATCGGCCAAAACAACAAACGAGACTTTACCAGCCCAAAACCACAAACGAGGCCCTCAATGGCTAAAACCACACATAGTGAGTCGGGAAGCGTGGCATCAGGCAACCAACTCTGGCCATAAGTAGTCCACCGAGGAGCGACCATGGCGTTCTGCACTACCACGACGTGCCACCCTGTGTAGGAGCCGCGTTGTCCCGTGATTCTCCCACCTTGAGAATCATCACAAAGCCAACCCCTTCCTAGGAAGGCAGTCCTGTCTCTCAAGACGCTACGAGCTACATGACATGTGTCCCACCCGCACTGGCCACCACAAGGTACGCCTCCTCACGATGTCCTTCACACGGTGCTTAAGAGGAAGTGTCATACCTCCACACCTGACAATACCCGAGCCTTATTGCTTTCGACGACAGTAGGAGTATCATACCTCCCCGTCATGCCAAAAGACATCTCGACCCGTGGACCACAACTCTAGCCTCGAGACGACGGTCAGGGAGTCTCATACCTCCAAGATTCGACGACCCTTAGCCTCAGGTATCTCGGTCCCCAACCTCAAACAGGGAAACGTGCCCAACCACCCGATAATGTCATCACATTCCCTAGTCCCAATGACACAGTCCCACGGTGCTCGACCCGCACACAGAAAACCAAGAAAACCATTTTCCAAAATGGGCCAACCATCTCTTTGAAACCAATTTCGAAACCATTTTTTATATCATTGGAAACTCTTTCAAAACCTCGGCAAAACGGCACATCAGGTATCCCACGAGACCACCACTGATGGCCCACGATCCCATCTCAAATGGGCAAAACAACCAGTTCGAGAAACCATTGCATTCAAAATACATTTTCCAAAAATCTAGGAAAAAACCCCAAAAAATGCCCTACCAGACCCATGCATGTGGAACGCGCGTCTGGCCCGTGCCCCAGTTGTTTTCATTTGAATGCTAACAGAACCTGAACCAGGGGCCAGAGCTGCTGCCGAACCCGCACATGTGGTCCGTGCAATCGGTCTACGCCCCCAGTTTTCTATCAGAATTCAGACAGTTAGCAGCAAGGAACCCAAAAATTGCTTGAAGTGGGAGCCAAGGGCGGACCTACCAAACAACCACCAAAAATCTTGAATAAAACTTATGTGGTAGACCATTAAGTCTACTCCAAATCCTAATAAACAAAACTGAAATTCATTCATTACACAACAAGATAAAAATTCGCAAAGACCATAAATCACCACCGTCATAAGGACCTAAAACACAACCACCGTCATAAATCACCATAAATACCACAATAAATTCCCAAAAATTCCGAAACATTAAATTTATCCTAGATTACATGCACCCTAGGCATTTCTACCATTTTACATGATTTCTACTCATTGGATTTAGGTACGTACTTGAAACGATTGCCGGCGACCCAACACGTGCTCCGGCCAACCACCGGCCAATGCCGATAACCACGACCCTCGTTGAGGCTTCCCTGACCTCAGAGACACGCCACTGGAGCTCCACACGCCACCACGAGCTACCACACACCTCCATCTCTCGTTCTCCCACTCTCAGTCTCTCTCTCTGTTTTCCTCACCTGCACCCACTAGTAGAGACGGGAAGGAGTGAAGAAGGAGGAGTGAAGGGAGGGAAAAGAAAGGAAGGAGAGGTTGGGAAGGTGTGTCGGAGAAGACTCACCCCATGCATGCATATATATGCAAGGGAGGAAGTCGCTGCGCACATGCCCACCAAACCCAACATGCGCACACCAACATGTCTCCGGCCACTCGCCAGCCGCATCGTAAGCAGCCCAACTACCAACTCTGAAGGACGAGCTAGCAGCCAGCCACACTAACCAGCCCACAACATGGGCCCCACATGGACCCACACCCGGGCTCACAAGCGCAGTGCCACAATGCACAGCACCAACCACACACAGGAACATACAACCAACTGAAGCCTGTCCACAAGGCCTAAGCTCAAAATCACAAAATCACACAAATAGACCTCGGAAAAATAACACCTGTCCAGGAATAAATTCATTAAAATATAAATAATTATAAAATGATTTGACGGGTGTTACAAACAATGTTGATCTTTTACAACTCCATGCTAATGATCTCTCAAACAATAGTACAAGTTAATGTTTGAAGGGAAATGAAGCTCAACTTGACTAAAATGAATAGAAGGCAATATGGAATTTGCTTGGAAAATAATCTATAGGCTTGAAAATCACTCAATATGGTATGCAATAAGATTAGGAAGGGTTGCGTATGTTTCATTGGACTATAGGGGGTCCTATTTACAGAGAAAGTTGGATAAAAGATTGTTTCTAATGTCTCTTTCAACATTTACAAACGTCTAGTAAAACGGTAGACCAAAGGTTTTTAGTTTACCGTTTTGCTCTGATTGTTACAACGATCAACCAATTCAGTATGTCGAATGAGGTTTGGTATGTCGAATTAAATCCCTAAATTGAGATTCCAAAATCTATCAGTGTTCTGAATCAACAATCCGTTGTAAACTCATGATCTTTTCAGATTTCGATATACCAAGAAATTTCGATGTGTCGAATTGAGTCCTGAACCTATATTTAGGATTTTTCTAGGATTTTCCACTTTGGTTCATGGATTGATTTAATTTCCTAGGAATTTGGTTGAGTTTGGGAGATCATTACATATTTCTTAGGAGTACATGAATACAAAGAAAATTACATCAATTTTTACAATTTATAGAATAACACTTATGCCTTCATGATAACTTTTTGTATCTCCTCGATTTCTTCTTGAATGCTTCCTTGAAATTTTTTTTGTGTGGATTCCTACGTGATATTTCCATCAACACATTCTTCATCCTAGATTCTTGGTCTTAGAAATCATCCTTCATTTTCTTAATAAATATCTTGATTTCTCACATAAAGTCATTAGCTTAAAAATAAAATATATTATTTTGTTATCATCAAAATAAAATATGCAGATGTATATTTTCTACAATCTCCTATGTTTTGATGATGACAAAAACAAAATAAATTTGACTTGAGAACTCCCCTATTATAAGCATGGATTAAAAATAGTGAAAATTTTAAAATAATGATTCTCCCCCAATCTTATTGAAAAACATTAATTTGTATTTGGAAGCTTTATTTTTCTATTTTACTCTCCTCGTTTCGTTTGTAAATAAGCAAGATGATGTTTGAAATAATATTTCTCCCTCTATCATGTATAAATTTGGTCAAATGTTCACACTATAAAATCATCTCCCCTTTTTTTATCATAAGCAAAAAGATATCAAGGATTCCCTTAAAGTAGATTTTAGCAAAGTATAAACAATATATAGATAATGATATCATATGTCAAAGAGCATAAGAATGATTTAACAATACATAAAATATTATGGAGTAAATGTACGTCTCAAAAAAAAATGAACAATATGTCTTTTAGAAAATTTCAACAAATCAAAAATTTTTGGATGATTGAATTTCAAGAATTCAGTGATTTTGTTATGTGTTTGGAATGAACTTTATCAGAGGATAATAAATGATTTTATGAGTAGTTTGAGTTGCACAACTATAAAATGTAGCTAGCCAAATTATCCAAATTTCCTTATGAAGTTCATCGTGGACTTTAGTAATTCAAGCTTAAATATAGAGAGTTAATCATTTGGAGAAGCATCTATAAATTGTTGAGAGTTGCATATATAAACAAATCTTGTGAGATTCACACATAAGTAATCAGACATAAATATGTGAAATTTAGCACACAGTCTCAAAAGCATAGATATCCATAGATAATTGAAGACAAAAATGATGTAAGTTGTAGCCCCAATAAAGATGTACTTTTCTAAAATAAAAACATACATAACAGCAAGTCATAGGCAAGTAACCAGCATACATCACATTCATAATATAATAATGTCTTACATAACATGAGAATGTCAATGCAAGAAACATTCATAAGAATATTACTTTCTGTAGACACCCCGATTTTGAGGTGATTCATTGATAAGGCTCCAATTGTTGCTTTGGATATGGCTGACCCTTGAACCAATCCCTGAACCCGTAGCAAGCCTGCAGCTCAATCTAAAAACCAGGCCAATAGGGGAGAGCACCAACCTAGCACATCAACCTAGCACACCTAGC
>JAMKQA010078819.1:0-19845 GCA_024699735.1 Posidonia australis
CAGAATTCTGGTTGCAATTGTGTGTCTTCAACTTTTCTAATCTCTCCAATGGCTACCTATAGGTGTCTATTTATAGGAAACTCTCAAGGGTAACTCATGGAGAATGCAGGGAGCCTCGTAGACGAAAAGCCTGGAAGATTCCATGGCATATTCGTTGCTGGAGGTAACAACCATGGGAGGTGGAAAGCCAGCAACCAGCAGCCAGAAAAGTGGTTGTGCGCCTGCTATGTGCTAGCTAGGTGTGCCAGGTAGGTGTGCTAGCTAGGTGTGCCAGGGAGGTGTGCTAGACAAGTGTGCTAGGTAAGTGTGCCGGCTAAGTGTACTAGGTAGGTGTGCTAGGTAAGTGTGCCAAATAAGTGTGCCAGCTAGGTGCTCTCCCCTACATGTTTGGTTTTCTAATTGGGCTGCGGCCTGCTATAGGTTTAGATTTGGTTAGCCACATCCAAAGCATCATTTGGAAAATTATCAATGAGTCACCTCAAAATTGGGGTGTCTACAGTGGTTATATCCGTGCAATATCTTTGCACCAGTGTTTGTGATCCACCACTCGAGTGACCTTTCTGAGCATTAGGACACATCGTACAGTCTCTCTACCCATGTTAGCATAAGGCACCACTTGCATGTAGCATTGCATGGCATATCGCCCTTGGGTCTACAGAAACAGGCCGAAAAAGCCAACATTTTATATAAGTAAACGAGAAACCCATGAAAGACCAATTTTTCGAGCCCACGAGGGTGCCTAATACCTTCCTCGTGCGTAACAGGGATCCTTGCCCATTTTCTGGTTCGTGTTGACCTTTTCCATTGGTTTTTTTGGCATGGTTTTACATGTTTTAAAACGGTTTTCCTCGTCTCCCGTTTTCAAGTAGACTAAGTGGCGACTCCTGCATTTTTATCATTTGCTTTTTATTGTTTTGCCTTGACTTCGCTGGTCCTCGTGCATTTGGCCTTTCGCGCCAAGCATGAGGCTATCGTCGGCATGGTTACACCTTGCATTGCTGATTAGCTTATAATGCATACATATTTTATTTTCATATTTATTTATTTTATATATAAATAATACTACTCGAGGTGTTTTGTGTAAATTTTACAGAAACCTGAGAACTTGAGAAGAATTGAGAAAAAAAGAAGGAAGAGAAAAGAATAAAAGCTAAAAAGAAATTCAAATGCAGCCAAAGATGTTTCGAAGCAAAAAAAGAAGAAGATATTTTTGACTCAGTCTTTGCTGTTTACAATCTCTAGATAAAAATATATTGTATTCAAAATTCAAACTCAAATTTTGTATTCAGATTTATCTCTGACATAAGAAAGTTCTTGTAAGTCTATAAAAGGACCCCTTATGTAGATCTTAGGGGATCATCTCTCACATTTAGGCCTAGACTATTTCTCTTTTGTTTTGGAAGATCTTCAAGTTCCTTTAGTTGTAATCTCATATTCTATTAATAAAATCAGTCTTTTTTCTTCAATTATGCCTTTTATTCCAACTTTTCTATTCAAGTGTTTATTTCTTATTATCTCTATGTGTAACTAATTTCTATATCTAGGACAGAGATGAAGTTTATGTAGATTGGAATGTATGATCATGTTTTTTTCCTCTCTTTGTGCTTAATGTCATGATTATGTGGGTTAGATGTATATTGCATAAATCACTCAAAGAATCCATAAACTTTGATAGACTAACATTGATATCATCTTTTTATTTTATGGTTAGGGAAGATTTAATGGAGGATTGTGTATATAATCGTGTTTCCATCATATATCATCTGATTTAGTTTGGCTTGTGTGTTTTTATTTCTTGATTTGATATTCTATGATACATATATAGCATATAATTTATGCTTGTTAGAATAAAAATCATTGAATCAAATTATTTAGATCAATAGAAAGGGAGGAAATAAATATAATCATGCATTCTCAATTCATATAAATGGATTCATTTATATACATTTAATCGATTTGACTACATCCTAATAGTCTAGTGTTAGATTTTTCTTTCTGCGTCAATTGTCTCAAATCTTCTTCAATAATTGATAATAATTCATTGTACTACATTAGACGTTGTGCATTTGCAGTTAATAAAAACATACACATCAAGTTTTTGACGTCGTTGTTGGGGAATAGTGTTTCATAACATTGATTTATTGTTAGTTATTTCTTTCTTTCAATTTTATCTAAAATATTTTGAAAAAAAAATAGACTTTTCTGATTTGGGTTTGAAGTGTATAGAACAAGGATTGGAGAAGTGAACAAAAAGTCCAAGTAAGTTCTTTACTTCTCAAAATTTTGATAATTTTTCTTGAATTTCTCAAGATTATCCCAATTATTACCTGCTTAATATATTTTGTTTGATTTTTCTTGATATCAAATTAAAAAAAAAGTTATTTAAAGTTGAACTTAAATTCAAAAATTCATGATAAGATAGAAACCAATTTTCTAGGACATGCATTATATATTGTACATCAAGATATAGATTTTCTATTTTTGAAATTTAAATTTTATTGTTTGAAATTACTGGAGGAAAGGTACGTGCTTTTATCTCAATTTCTTAATTTTATTAAAGCACATAATTTATAGGAGAGAACAACTTGTTTGTGCATCATTAATTGTATGTCATATATCAAAGTACCTAAGGGTAAAACCTATAGCATAATATAAGGTGGGGATTTCATTACCCTTCCTTAGCCCATAAACAACAAAAAAAAGCATCAAGCATTAACCTAAGCCTCAATTAAAGTCAAATAGACATTGGCCTCTAGGATTCAAGCTCAATAGGTTAAGGGAGCCTAAAGGTGACTTAAAATTTTAAATTTTTTTCTTACTTGGTATCTAGAAAAATGGTTCAAAAGGCTAAGCCTTAAAAGATAAGTGGTTATTTAATGAGGTCCGTTGCTCAAGCACGAGGAGTCTCCTACTTTTCTTCACTGATCTGGCCAATTAGGTTAGAGAATTTTGATTTAAAAATCTCAAAGGTTAACTTAGAGGTTAGGAGCTGTCTAGTTGTTTTTAGGTTAACTTTATTTTTAGGGCTTCTTTGAATTATGTGCTAGATTAGGTTTCTTCATCTCTCCTATCTATAGAATTAGGTTTCACTTCTCATCTCCTAGAATCTTCTCATCTTCTTTAAGTTTTTGTCATCTCTAGTTTGTCTCAATCAATTATACTAATTTGGGTTAAAGATTTCATTTTCAAATTTGAACTCAATAATTTAAAAATGGCTGAAGAATTAAAATACTCATCTTGAACCCTAAAAGATAGATATTCATATGTTGAAAGAGTATTCAATGAATCAAGATGGATATAGGTCTGAACAATTCAATTATATGGCCCAAAGACCATGGAATGATTCACATGACTCTTATGCTCCAAATTACAATTTAAGATGGAGTCAACCCGATTTCTCAATCAAGTCCAGTCTTATTACTTTAACTTTATTTATATTCTGACCTACAATACTACTCAACCTTCCCTCCTCTTGACTATCAACAATAAGATGAAAATAGATTAACAAGTCCAAAAAAGGCCTAGAAGAGCTAGTGGAAGCAAGTATATAGGCCACCAACTAAGTGCTAATGAATACTCAAGCCATAGCTCGTTTAGAAATGTAGGTAGGTCAACTAATCAATGTTATAAATGAGAGAGAGGATTGGAACTTTCCTGCTCAATAAGTGAACTCCCTTGATCAACCCTATGCTATTCCAACAATGCATGAAGTAGAAACACAAGCGCTAGTAGATGAGCCCACTAAAGAACTAGTTGGCTAGGTAGACCAATTCATTATAGAGGTTTCCCTTTCAAGTGATTCAATTGAAAAAAAGCTTCAACCAATCGTTCTTATGTCTCCACTTGAGTCCTCATCATTACCATCTACTATAGGACCATTAGAGCTATGTGTCAAGTCATATCATTCAATTCTAGTCAATTATGAACTCGAGCCCTCATTCTAAATTCAATTAAATTACATGGGTTTATCCGATCTAATTCCATCCCTTTGGAAAATTCATGAAGTTCAATTGAGAGAAGTCCAATGGTGGCTTGAACAGACCAACAAAGAAATTGCAAAAGTCAACCACCTCCTTAGCTAGATTAAAATTGTGCCTTAAAGATTGATGAGGTCATGGATTTTCATACACCTCAATTGTGAATATATATAAACTGTACATAATTTTTCTTTTCTTAGTAGTAGAAGTACTCCATCCTGAATCAGGTATCATTGTTCTAATTTTAATTGTATTTCATTCATCATATTATTTAGTGCATACATTGAGGACAATGCATGGTTTAGGTATGGGGGAGGAGTCTTCTTTGTGTCTTTTTTTAGTTAGAGTCTTCTCTATGTCTTTTTCTTTAGTTAGAGTCTTTTTTGTGTCTTTTTCATTTTTTATTTGTTGGATGTCTTTTTATTTTTCTCCTTTAAAAAAAAGATTTTTTTTAGGTTATTTGACTTAATTTATTTTTTTTATTTTCTTTAAAAAATGAGAAAAAAATGAATAAAAAAAAGAAACTATACACATTAGTCTAATCAATTAGGAGTGAATAAGCAACCTAGTATTAAAGTTCAAAAGTAAGACTAAATAATTGAAAACCCTATGATTCAAAGAGTAAAGGCAAAATCTAAAAAATAGCATCATCTGAAATATCTATAACTTATATGTACCTTATTTTGTACTGTCACTTTAGCCTTTAGCTATGAGGAACAAAGGAAGGCCTAAACGCCTTAGCAATAATACAAAAAAAACCTCTAATCATTGAGTAACTGAATATCGTACCTCAGTAAGCATTGGTATTCACATAAAAAATGATTAGAGGAAAAAATGATTAATAACATCCAATAATTACTAAGTAACTGGGTATCGTGCCTCAGTAAGCATTGGTGTTCACGTAAAAAAGGTGATTGAAGGATAAAAAAAGAGAGGAAGAAAAAGTCTTATCTTTGAAGCCTTAACTGCTCAAGTGATTAAGTCCTTAGGAGTGTCTTCACATCTAGTGACCTAAAATCGTCTAGTTTGGGATCTACTAACCTAAAGCTCGCTAAATGGGTAGCTAAGAATAAAGTCTAAGAAAGCAATACACTAGGGAATGAAATAAAATTACTAAGGTGGTAAGATTGGACTTGAAAACCCATGTTCAAGTCTATTTCACAAACACAAAATACATATGAGGAAATTTTTAAGAAGATGATGTAAAAAATAAGATAGAGTCCCTATGATGAGAAGATGAGGGTTCTCAACAAAGGTTAAACTGGAGGATTAAGACACTAAGAAACTTTGGATCTTTTTAGTTGATTAAGTTAATGTAAATACTTTAGAAATTTTTCTTTTCTTTATTTTTCACTGCAAATCCTCACGAGACACCACTCGTCTACTAGGACAACCTAGGAGTTTAAAGGCTTGTTGCATGTACTAAGTGTAATCGCAATTCTTGCGAAAGTGAGTTAAGATTTTTCTATTTCTCATAGGTTAGGTTAGAGTCTGTTTTGCTTGAGAACTAGCAAAAGATAGGTATGGGAGTGTTTAACTAGCTCATAATGCATACATATTTTATTCTCATATTTATCTATTTTGGATATAAATAATGCTAC
This sequence comes from Posidonia australis, assembly GCA_024699735.1. Classification (NCBI taxonomy): domain Eukaryota; kingdom Viridiplantae; phylum Streptophyta; class Magnoliopsida; order Alismatales; family Posidoniaceae; genus Posidonia; species Posidonia australis. The sequence continues at coordinate 5,579 of JAMKQA010078819.1, forward strand.
TTGAGGTATTTTGTATAAAAATTGTAGAAACCTAAAGACTTGAGAAAAATTGAGAAAAAAAAGAAGGAAAAGAAAATAATAAAAGCTAAAAAGAAATTTAAATGTAGTCAAAGATATTTTGAAGCAGAAAAGAAAAGATATTTTTGACCCAGTCTTTGCTGTTTACAATCTCTAGATAGAAATATCTTGTATTCAAAATTTAAACTCAAATTTTGTATTCAAATTTAACTCTAACATAAGGAAGTCTTTGTAAGTCAATAAAAGAATTCCTTATGTAGATCTTGGAGGATCATCTCCCACCTTTAGGCTTAGAGTGTTTCTCTTTTGTTTTGGGAGATCTTCAAGTTCTTCTAGTGTAATCTCATGTTTTATTAATACAAGCTTATTTTTCATCTCAATTATGTCTTACTGTGACATCTGGGCCTAATTATCCAATAAATGTAAACCATGTAATTAATTGTAATATTTGAAAATGGTTTATTAATGGATAATTTGATATTTTGGTATTGTTGTGTGTCTCTCCCTCTGTGTGATCGAGTTCATTGGTCCCTAATTGTGTGGTTTCTAATGTTGTGCTCGTATATGTGGGACCCGGGTTGGATCTTGGTCAGCCTGAGTACAGTGTTCCCCAATTCGTGTGCCCGTCTTCTTCCTCTTTCCTTTTTCCTCTTCCACGACCTGTGCTCCCTACATGGTAGCTGTCTTGTCTCGTCTCCTCCTTACTAGACCTGGTGGGGCAGTGATCAACAGGATTCGCAGAGACGGTCGGGGCGAAGAGGCTTAAGAGGAGTAGGAGGAGATGGAGTTGAAGGCACGAGCTGAGCCAGAGAACCAGTGGGGAGGGAGAGTGGTGCGTGCGAGCCTGGCAGGTACCATTGGGGGAGAGGAACTCATCGTTGGTCGAGGAATTCCGGAGCTTGCTGTAGGCTGAGGAGGCTCGTCAGAGTGTGGGGGAGGTTGCTGGAGTGTCAATCCAGGTATGCGACCCCTTCCTTCCCTCTTTTCCTTCGTTTAGGAAAAATAGGCTAAATGCATGAAAATGATGTAAAATGCACAATAAATCATGAAAAAATAGTAGGAATGATGTGAATGATGTGAATCGCATGAATATGTAGAGATCATGCTAGGTTGTGTGAATTTTGTGATTTTATGGTTGAATTTTTTATGCATGCTACAGTAGCCATGTAATGAGCTTTATGTCTTTAAGATTTTATTGTGGAAACAATGTTTAATGGATTTGTAAATGGTTTAGCATGTTTTGAAGTGGACTCAAAGGTCTACACTCCATGTTTAATGTGTAATTTTTGGTGTGTGTTTGATGGGTCCATTGGAGGTCACAATTCCGACGAACACATGGTTGGGGCTCAAGAGATGTATTTTGGGATCGGGCATTTCTGTATGCTGAATTGGGTTTAGCATACCAATTTGCTGTCAGATTTCGACTAGAGACCCTAATTCGGTAGACCAAAAATGTTCGGTCTTCCATTTCAAGGGATTTCGATCGACCAAAATGTTTTGATTGACCGAAACAGGGATTTTTGGACGATGGAATCCCAAGTTCAGTTGACCGTTTTGGGTATTTAATGCCTAGTTCGGTATACCAATTCTGGTTCGGTCTGCCGAACTAGACTCTTGAGCCATATAAATAAGTGCGCATGAAAAATGAAAAAATAGATGGTTTGAAATGGATAATGGACATGTATTAATGTGATATTCCCCATCTGGATGACGAGGAATCTAGAATTCAAATAAATGAAATTGGTAAATGCTTAGTTTCGTATGATTTTTAGGTATGAGACCCAATAATAAATATAAATGCATGATTTTATATGATTTTGAGTTTAGGACCCAAATGAAGGGTTAGAGTTGCATGGAAGTAACTTCCAGCAATGAAAATAGAATGAGTAATGATTTTGAAAGGATAAACCAAGAGTTTGAAAAGTAAAAGATAATGTGTTCTAGAGTCACGAGGGGTTAGTGTCGACAATATGGTAGGAGTATGAGACTCCAATGAAACCAATTGTTAGATGCGGCCGTGGTTGCCAATGTAGGACCACAAGGGGTTGGTATCGACAAATTGATAAGATGTCAATTGTCAGATACAACCGTGGTTATTGAGTTGAGACGGTGTAAGCTAAGCCTGGGTGTATTAACCTAGGTGTTCTGGTCAGCGATGGGACGTTTGGAAAAGACGTATCTCTGTGCATATGAAATGTAATTAAGGCCTATTGGCCGGGATAGTGTTCTCCCGTATGGAGAACTTCATTGCTACAGTGCAAGGAGGTAGGAGAAATGGTGTCTTCATCTACTGCTTGTGTGCTCGGTTACCTCTGATCAAGGTAACATCAATAAAAAAATTGGAAATAAATTGTGTGATTTTAGATAGAATTAGACTTGTGCCTTATCTTCAGATTCAAGCGACATGAGGATCATGTTTTAACCAATTGCCAGCCAATGTGTATAGTTTTGTTTTGAGCCTATGAGGCACTGTGTTTTAGGTTGGATCTGGTCGAAAATGTGGATTTCTCGGAATGCAAAAAAAATGGTTTTAAAGATGCATAAATTGAAAAAGAAATGTGAGCTTTTGAAAAAAGGCATGGCTTTGGATAGAGATTCCAAACATTAAAAAAAGAAAAAGAAATGGTGTTTTGGAATGGATTTTTGAAAACCACGTTTTGTAATAGTCTAGGCTTGTGTTTTCTAGCTATTTTGCTGTGATTTTTGTGTGGGGCACGTACTAGGTGACTTGGATGTCACTCACGCGTGTTTTGTTTGGTTTTTAGGTGCAAGTGGAGGTGTAGCTCAGTTCTAGTGCCCGAGTAGGAGCCACTAGATACACATTGTTCCTCGAGGCGAGCCTTAGTTAATTACAGTTGTTTAATTTATGCTGTAATTATTATTTTTGCCTGTGATACTATGATTTAGGTAACGTACATAGGTTCGGGGCATTACATTTGCACTTCTCCTTCTTCATCTCTTATTTTGATGTTTTTTGTTATCATGCTAGGCTAAATCATTCTTTACATCTAGGGTTCTTGAAGTTAAATCTAGGATATGATTACAATATTTAATCTCATCTCGTCTTCTATGCTTCATGATTATTGACTCTTTTTTATTATCTACTTTTGCAATTATATTTTGATAGATCATTGTTAATAACGTATTTTCATGGTCTATACTTAATGATTGTTATTTAGAAATAAGAAACGTTTCATATATCTTTGTATCTTGGTATATTATGCTAACATGCATCTTGATAGATCATCATAGAATCATGTTTCTTTATGATTTATTCTTGTTATTGACTTGTTAGATCTTAATATTGCATAGTAGGTGTTACATCTTCATATATTATTCTTGTTTAATAATAATAATACTTGATAATTAGAACTTGTTGCAAAAGATAAGATGAACTAGATATTTGTATAATTCACTATGATCTAATGAATAGATCAAACTCTAGATGTGCTTTTCACTATTGATAGTTTCTTTGTGATTCCTTTCTTTTAATTAACTTTAGATATAATCTATCATCACCTATCTCAAATTATTTTCAATAATTGATAGTTAATCATTGCTTTTAAACACTTTTCACTGTGGAATCGACCCGTACTTGCATACGTACTACATAGTACGCTGTGTACTTGCGGTTAAGTAAAACACGTACACATCAGCCATCGAAGGAGGTCGTTCACTGGTGAAGCCCATGCACCGTTGGAGCTCACCAGAGGTCGTCAGAGAGTTCTCTGGAGAAAAGGAATGTCAGTGAACTCCCAAAATAGCATGCTTTCCCTTGTTTTTCGCAAAATCATGTTCAAATGTTGGTAAACATGTAGAAAAGCATGCTAGAGGATTGGAAATGAAAGGAAATGAGATTATTGTAGATAAATATGGATTTACAACGATTTTCATGCTTAATAGGGATTTATATGGATTTCGTGAATCATATCAGTTTCATCAAGTTTTCCGGTTAAATAAATGCATGGAGATGTGAATGAGCTTGCCTTATATGTTTGGGAATGATCCCTAAGTGCCCTGTGAAATTGTGACTATTTAAAACAGATTTTTCGTTGAGTTTTTGAGTTGTATTTTCATGTTTTGTTTCTAAGTTTGCTGCAAAATTGCTAGCGTGACTAGTAGGTAAGTACTACCAGCACAAACCTAGAGTGCGACTAGGTCATGGAAGTCCTTGGCGTGGATATGTCGTGCGAGCGTCCGACGTGAATAGCTGGTGCGAGCTATGTTTTTCAGTTGATGCAAATGGCTTGTTTTTAGTGGTTTTCAGAATATAAAAATATTGATAAATGCTTATAAATGCATAGAAAATGGGTTTGAGATGGTTTTTGTGATAATAAATTTCTATAAAAGATAGGAGATACTTGGAAAATGATTGTGACATAATAAATGGCCAAATTGTGGCAAAATACTTAGAAATGGCTTTTGATGATATTGTGGCTTTTCTTTGAAAAAGGTTTAAAGAAATGCATATGATTTAAAAGAATTTGCCAAGATATGTAGGAACCACATTTGGGTCAATAGATCATACCGATAAGGGGTAGTGAGACCTCTAAATAGTCGGGACAAGTTCTAGGATGTAGTTGCCGAGTTTTGTTCGAGGAGCGAGCCTCGTGACTGTTGTGGTAGTACAGGACCTAGGGTATTGGTAGACCTAGACTACCCTTAGTGTCAATGTTGGTCCAGTCTAGAGTTAGAGTCCCTAAGTGCTCGGACACCAGGAGCGTTACGAGGACGCACCCTGTGCTTGTTACCTGTGTGGTACTTTGAGGTTGTAGTTGGGAAGGTTGAACTTCTACGTGGGATGATTCACCATGACACTACAGTGTGCTTGGGGTTGGAGCCTCTCCAACTACTTGTGGTCAGATCGGTCACCTGTGGCTAACGTGATACGACAAGTTTTACTGAGACTGTGCGTGCGTGTGGTTTTGAGCTAGAATCAAATTATGATTTGACTTGTAAGCCGGTTTCTAGTTGAGTTGAGACTTGAGTTTCAAACTAGTTTCTAGTTTTAGACTTGAGTTTTAGACTTTGAGATATAAAACAAATTGTGTTTTGGCTGGACTTTAGTTGAGGAATTATCTCTTGAGATCACATGAAAAATGATTTACAAAGATGCATAAAATTTCAAAGAACATGAGAAAAAGTGTTTGAAAAGACATGTTTTACAAATGGATTCCTGAATTTTACGTTTGGCTTTTGGCATTTGTGCCTCGGATAGCTTTTAAGAGGTTTTGCCCAGTTTTGGTTTTGAGGCACTAGGTAACATTGACATCACTCACGTGTGTTTTATTTGTGTTTGGTTTTCAAGTGCAGAGTTGCTGTGCAGTTCCGTTCGGATGTAAATTCTCAGAGTCACTTAGCCACACACAGGTTTCTAGGTAGTTTGTTTAAATTATTTACCTGTTTAGTTACTGATTTCAGTTAATTTAGCTTTAATTAAATAGTTGGGTAGTTTTGGTACTATTGTACAATGCCCAAGGGCGTTACAATTTGTGCTCTAAAATTTGATTTCTTGAGATTATGGGAATGTGTGTTGGTGTTTGAGTTGTAGTTGAGGGAGGTTTGCTCAAGTGAAGCTCTTGTTTCTTCTCTGGCGTAGTTCAGTAAGTGTCAGGCGAACCTAGGAGGCACGAGAAAGAGGCAAACCTAGTAGCGAGCCCACTAGGCATGGAAGACCACCGTGTAATGGCAATGCGATTTGCTAATGCATAGTCTAAACAGTGAAATGTTAGAAATACAGTGAACGCTACCTAATTCTCTGCACCTGTTTCTTCCACTAATCCCGCCTTACACCCTGCTTTGGTACATCCTGAGATCTTTCCCTCCATTACTAGGTGTGTGTGGCATGTTTAAAAACCTTGGTGTCCTTTCAAGCAGCAAATTGAGAGAAAGAGAGGAAGAGTTGAGAGAGAGTAGAGAGTTGGGAGAGTGAGAGGGAAGGTGGTCTGTGAGGAAGGGAGGAGAGTCACTAGAGTCCGACTACCAGAGCTTGATCGCCAACGAAGTGTGGACTCCAAGGAGTCTCGTTGGAGCTCGTCGAAGAGCTCACCAGAAAGTGGAAACAACAGTGAACTCCCATAACTGTACACGTTCCCTCCCTTTTAAATTCCTAGAATCACGCCTAGGATTGTATTTTAACAAGGAGATAAATGCAAGCATGAAATGTTGGTTTGCATGCTTGTGGTGGAATTTTTTTGGGATTTTTCAGTGATTATCATATTTTATTGATAAATAAGGTTGATTAATAAAAAATAAATGGAAAACATGTGAATCCATGCCATGAACAGCTTATGAGTATACTGAGATATGGTTGTGCATGCTCTGGATGTTTGGAGAGGATCCCTGATATTTCTTTGGGAATTTCAATGATTTTTCAATGTTTTCTGTTAAGTCATTAAGCTTCTGGTTTTTCTAGTTGGTCAGTAAAGCGTGTAGCGTGACTACAAGGTGGATCCTTCCAGTGAGATTCCAGTGCCCGATGAGGTCGTGAATACTAGAGGTGCAGAAATGCTACGCGTGCGACCGACGTAAATGGCCAGCACGAGCTACAGTACCTAGTAAATAGAAAATGCCTGTTTTCAGTGTTTTTTTTTTAGAATAAATAATGTTAATACATATAAAAAACATGGAAATTATGTGAATAGTAAAGGTAGAGATGATGATTCCCTATAATGAGTAGGAAAATGCTTGAAAAGTGACGTGAGCCAATAAATGGATAAATGAATGTGAAAATGGTTTTGTGGGGATAAATAAATGATTTTGAAAAAAGGTTTTAAAAAAGAGATTTAAAAAGGGAAGCTGCATTTTTTTTAAAAAAAGAAGAGAATTTTGAGGTTTTGTAGGAGCCACGTGATTCAAAAGATCGTACCGACAATGGCTATTAAGACCTCTATATGGTCGAGGACGCGTCCTAAGTTGTAATTGCTGAGTTTTAGTCCTAGGAGTGAGCCTCGCGACTGTTGTGGTACTACAAGACCTAGGTATTAGTAGACCTAGACTACCCTTAGTGTCGGTACTGGTCGGGTCTAGGCTTAGAGTCCCCAAGTGCTTGGGCAACAAGGGCGTCGTGAGGACGCACTTTGTGCATATACCAGTGTGGTACACTACTTTGAGGCTGCAACCGGGGCGATTGAACTCCTACACGGGATGGTTCATCGCAGCAATGCAGTGTAGATGGAGATGGAACCTCACCATCTGCTTGTAGCCAGGTCGGTCACCTATGACCAGGGTGATACAACAAGTTTTGGTTTAGATTGAGAATTGTGGCTTATGCTAATTTTTAGTTATGAATTTATTGTATTTTGAGATATGCAATGATTTGTGATTTCAACTGGATTCTAAATGAGAAATTACTTCCTGAAATGCATGGAAATGATTTACAAATGTGCATGATATTTTAAAAGAGAAATGACGAGAAAGTCTTAAAAAGACATGAATTATAATTGGTTTTTTCAAATTACGGCTGTTGGCTTTTTAGTATTCGTGGTTTCTTCACTCTTTGGTAGCTGCTTAGGGTTTTTTTCACTAGTTTTGGTTTTAGGGTGCATACTGGATGGCAATGATGTCACTCACATGTGAATTTTGATTGCCTTGTCATAGGTACATAGTTGGAGGTGTATTCTCATCCTTGTGCAAATTGATGGAGTTACAATAACCGTACACAAATCTGGGTAATTAGTTTTGCTTATTTAATTGCTTATTTCTAGGTAGTATCTATATTATTGTGTAGCGCTAGGGCATTACACAGAGACACTCTTATTTGCATAGTCCACCTATACCACAGTAAAGGGAAAATAATTACATTTCTTTGGATTCTGGACTGGCCCAAAACACAGTACTAGTACTTGGCTCCAATCCATGCTGCTCGTACGTGGTGCCAAGATGCAGCCATGCTATACAAATTGCAGATATTACACTGAGGGTGATTCTTTACATGCATATCCGATGGTCTATTTAGGAATGCAATGATGTTAAAAAAAATAGAGATTGGAACAAATAATCCCTTCACCCTTATGCTACGTGACGTGAGGCTGAGGAAGCAGAGTCATAGACAGAATTCCAAAGGCACGTTTTGCTCAAAATGGGCATGATCTCTTTGGATCTAGGTTTTCTCATAGAAATTTGGTAGAAAAGAGGGGGCTATGGATTCCTTAAGGTCTTCTCTCAATACCTTATTTTAGATCTAGCTTTCATTTTTTAAATTTTCTCGCTTTCCTCTTCCACTCTAGATCTAGGAGTTTTTTATAATGTTTTCCCGATGTCATATCTCGTTGAAGGATGAGTGAATATTATTTAGGTTTAAATTTAAATCCAAATTTAAATTTTTAAAATTTTAAATCAGATATTTTAACTTGTCATCGCATGTAGTGGCGACTACCTCAAATATTTTGTCTTTCTTAACGTGGAAAATCCATTTAAAAAATAAAATAATGGTTGCAAGCTAGTTGTCGGTGGAAATGGAAACGAACTTTAAAGCTCAAATTATTTAGATTTTAAATTCCAAACTAATTTGTTATGAATCAAGAAACTGTTTAGGATTTTATACATATTTTTAAAATTTTCTTCGTAGCAAAAATATATTTAAAATGAATTTTGAATTTAAACACAAACTTATGTTTTAAGTAAACTAAATTTCAAATAAATGTCTTCTATAATTTTGTTAAGGAGGTTAATTATTTTTGTGCATATTTTGGAATTTGTCTAAATTCATTTCTTAAATATTTTTGATTATCCTCACATTTTAATATTATTTTGAATTAAATATAGTTATAACATTTAAAGATGTGATAACAAACTAAAAATCTTGTTTTTGACCAAAATAAAAATTTACCATTTTAAAATGGATGTCACCCTTCTTCTAGAATTTTCTATAATTGTTCTCAATTAGTTGCTATTTTTAAATATATATATCATGAAGATCATATTTAAGTACTAAGAAAATCGTAGAAATATTAATTATTATAGGAAAATTTATTAAAATACTTTATAAAAATCCCATATAATATATTAAAGCCTAGGATGACAAAATATTCCATGAGAAATCTTAAAAATATAGAGAAAACATTAAATGAAGGTTGCTACAGTATTAGTGGAAACTAAGTTAGTTGTGAGCCTTAGTGGCAGTGAAGTTAGTCATCAGTCTTTGTAGTAACTAAGTTAGTTACCAGTCTTAGTGCCAACTAAGTTAGTCGTTAGTCTTAGAGGCGACAACTATGTTTTTGCGGTTTTTTACTAGTTTATTCAATATTTGCACATAAATCCAAAGGTTGACGCCACTTTAGTTTGCTACTACTGTGTTTTTTGTAATTTTCCTCTGTCTTTTATATTAATCCAAAGAAATGTGTGAAAAGATTAGAATATCCTTAGAAATTCCATAAAATAATAAAAACATTTTTTTAACAATAAAATACTCAAATCTACAACTAATTTGAATTTAACAAGAGTATTAACTCTATCACAGCTAACAAGAGTATTAACTCTATCACAGCTAACAAGAGTATTAACTCAAATCTCAAACTTACCACTATTTTGAGTGGAATAAGAGTGTTAGCTCTACCATAGCCAACAACCTCACAGCATTGAATGTTCAAGGTACTCAAACTTGCCATTAGTTCGAGTGTGTTAGCTCTACCACAACTAACAACCTTGAATTAAAAAAAAATGTTCAAGGTACTCAAACATGTCACTGGTTTGAGTATGTTTTCTCAGCCACAACTAATGACCTTGAATCAAGAAAAATGTTCAAGGTATTCAAACTTACCACTAGTTTGAGTATGTTAGCTCTACCATACCTAACAATCTTGAATTAAGTATTGTTTTTAATAAATTATGGAAAATTTGAAACATATGCTAAATGTCCTTAGTTATGTGATTTAGGGCATCTCAGAGTTTCCTATTCTTAATTGACTCTCAGAAATGCAAAAATGGGATATCTACAATGTCGAAAGATCTTTTGCTTCTTTAATTGTAGTGGTCTTCTTTTCTCAATCCAGAATAAGAGATATAAGAACTTTCCTAACTAAATCACTTTGAAAGTAACCATTGCCAAGAGATTGCAAAGAGTTAATAATTTCATTGAATCTTGTAAACATATCATCGATAGGTTCATGTGATTTCATTTTAAACGTCTCATACTTACGAACAAGCGTATTGATTTTAGTCTCTTTAACTTGACTTATTCCCTTATGAGTAACTTCTAAAATATGTCATGCTTCATGAAATATGCAATAGTTAGAAATACAATTAAATTATTATCATTTATAGATCAAAACAAAATATTTAATCCTTTATCATCTATTGTAGCAAACTTCTTTTAATTTCCATTCCAATCTTTATAATTCTTTTTACTATGAGTGTATCCATTTACAACTATCTTCCATAAAACAAGATTGATAGATTTAAAATATATTATCATTCTACATCTCTAATAGTTATAATTATTGCCATTAAAGAATTGTGGCCTATTTATGCTTTAACGCTCTATAATGCTATTGTTTGAAGATGATGAAGCCATAATCTAAAAGATGATTGAGTCTATACCGAGATAAACTTTGTTTTGATACCAATTATAAAGATCTTAAGGTTTCTCTAAAGGGGGTGAATAGAGAATTGAGGATAATAGCCTAATTAAAAACTTGTTTAAGAAACACAAATTAATAATAATTGAAATAAGTAGAGTAATAAAATTGAAACTTAAACTATAAGCATATAAAGAAGGAGATGAGAGAAATCGAGAACAAGTAAAACTTATAATGGTTCGATCTCCTTGACTTAGTCTACTTCTTGAGAATTCTCGATTCCGATCTTCATTTCAGGCCAAGATCCCGCCTCTACATCTCTTGACGAAAATCACACCAAGACACCGCAAAAAACGTGGCCTTCTCTTGTCACAATCAGAGAAGCTTGTACACTTGATGAAAGGAAATATGACAACTCTCAACTCTTTTTGTATCTCCCAAATACACAATTGAGCAAGTGGATTTTTGGGAGATTGGAAATAAAGAGCTTGGTATGACTTGAATGAGGTGTGGAAACTCTTGGAAATCTCTCTCAAAGGATAGGAATGATTGCAAATGGATGCCAATGAGTGGGTATTTGTAGGCTAAAAAGTGAAGTTGAATGTTGACCTAACGGTCATAAATGACTAGTTATTCAGTAGACTGAATAACTCACAATTATTCACAATGGTCGGTTAATTCAGTATGCCGAATTGGTTCTCAGTTCTGAACCACTATAAGCTCAAATTTCGACATACCAAAATCAATTCAGTATACCAAAATGCCTTCAAAAGCTCTATTAAAAAGTGTAATCAATAAATGATTGGGTTTGGAGCTTTGGCTATTTTCTTAAGGCATTTTGAGAGTATTTGGGAGATTATTACAAGTTCTTAAAATATAATAACATATAGTTACATAAGGTACAATTACAATAAGAACATCTCGTATCTTCAAATGATTCGACTTAAGTCAACTTGAAATGCCACATAAACGTTTTCTAGCCATTTCACCTTCATCTTTTTACATGGTCTATAAGGATTCTTCCCTAACTTATTAAGAAGGGTTAATACACAAAAATGTTTTGTTATCATTAAAATCAGAATGAAGCTAATTTAGATAACATATCCAAGCCTGAAATGCCACATTTGAAGATCTAGTTTAGAACATGCAACAAGATAATGACCTTTAGTTGAAGCATTTGAAGAAGCTTTACTTGATCCAGGCTTTGATCCAACTTGAAAAGGATACATGCCTTGATTAGTTTCCCCTTGATGGAGAAGCCTCTTTGTAACCTTCTCCTTAATAATGAAACTAGATTCATCAAACTTAAAATAACATCCATTGTCTTTTTCAAAATTTTGAACTAATAAAAAATTACAAGCAACTCTAGGATAATGTAATACACTATTAAGTTTAAAAGCATGATTGTCAATATGAACAATACCAGAACCAGTGTTAGAAATAGACAAACCTTGTCCATTACCAACGTTAACACGGTCAACTCCACCATATTTTGATGATATAGCCAGATTGCCCAAGTTTGAGCTAATATGGTGTGCACCTCCTGAGTCAATGTACCAAGTAATATCAGTTATCATGTTATTTGCAGTATATACCATGGCAACAATCTTTTCTGGTGGATGTCTTCCAATATAAACCATGTTAAGCCTCTGATAGTAATCAATTGCTATATGGCCTATTTTATTGCACATTTACCATACTTAGAGTTTGGATTAGAAGACCCTTCTCCTCTTCCACCAAAAAAATTCCATTATGCTAAAGATGACTTTGATTCAATTTCCTTCAATTAATCACCACCTCTTCCATACCCTTGAAAATCCTTATTATACAAATTATTTCTATTTCTTTTGTTATAATTTTACTGAACAACCATAGCATTGATTTGTTCAACAAAAGTAACATCCACTAATTGACTTTTCTCTTCACCAATAAGCAATGAGGATAACTCTTCAATAGACAATGGTGAAAATCTAGAGTTTGCTCTTATTGATGAAGTGAAAGGTCTATATGAAGTAGGCAATCTCTCAAGAATTTGAAGCAATAAGATCAGAATCACTTACATCTGATTCACTTGCTACTAACTAGTCTGAAATAGTCTTAAATTGTTGTAAGTAATCATCAATTGTCAAAGAATCATCTGGCCAGAGAATCCCATGTTTCCTTGGAAGATTTCAAGCCAAATGCATATGGCAATGTGACACCCCAGGCGTCACCCCTAACATAGCTACACATTTTCATTTTTTTTCTAATACCAATACTAAAGCTAAATCCAAGCACATAATCATTAACAACTAACATAACCAACAGGAATAAAATTAAAAAAACAGGCTTACCCAGAACACTTGATGTGCGGTTGTGTGACACCTCTCTATGTACACTAGTAAAAGTCCTACTCCTATTCTTGCACCAGTGAAAAACACAAATAAAGCACACATGAATGACCATTGAAAAGGTTACCTAGCACACACCTACCTAAGACAAAATTGAAAAACCACACAAAAAAGTTGAACTTGAAAACCATGCCAAGAACAGCAAAACCCCAACTGTTCTACACCCAAAGTAGAAACCACAAAACATCAAATCTCCACACGAGTACTCACGTAGAAAATCAAACCACCAAATACATAGTGTACCCACACATGATGACGTGCACCAAGGAAATCATCTTAAAATCAAGAGCTTAGACTTCACAAACACGAAAGCTATCAACAAAACACACCAAAACTACGATGCACAAAATCTCATAAATGTGCATCTCAAAAAGATCACACCAAAAACCTCATAAAGTAGGCATCTTACCCCGATGCCACAAACTACAACGAGGCAATCTAACATCGCCCCACAAGCACAAATCCTTTTAAATATGCCATTCAAAACCATTTTTATCTATTCATTTCAAAACATGTGTATCTTTTAAAATCTCATTGTGTACTCTTGGAATGGCTACTCTATGCCAAATCAAGTCTAAAACCAACACAAAACCATGTCTCAAAGATAAGGTCTCCTCTAAACTGGAGCCCAAAAACCTGAATCAGAGCTCAAGAAACCACAACTACGCACCCAATGCAAAAACTTGTTGTGTCACTGTGGCCACTAGTGACTGATCAGCCCACAAGCATCTGTCGAAGTACACTGCACTGCCACGGATAAGCCACCTTATGTAGGCACTCATCCATCCTGGGTTTATACTCTAAGATTCTTGTAAATGTCCACTCTAAGACAAATATAGGGTATGCCCTCTCGACATCCTCAGTGCCCAGGCCATCCATGGTTTGGCCATGCAACGCCCCCACACTACGCAACAGTACAGGAACTACCCAAATGCAACTATTAGAGTCTAAATAACAAAATTAAATAAATAAAGCAAAAACCCAGACCTATGTGCGGCGAAAGTGGCTCGAAAATGATGCACCAAATTAGACTGCACCTACCTCTAAGCACCTGAAACAAAGGAAGAAGGAAAAACACGTGTGAGTGATAGGAATGTCACCTAGTATGCGCTCCAAGGACAAGAAACCGACAAAAGCATTGCATTGCTAAAAAACCTCGAGAAAACCACAACCGTCAAAAAGCCAATACACGTAATTCGGTAAAATCAACGAAGGATACTGTAGACACCCCGATTTTGAGGTGACCCGGAGATTAGTATCCGTATGTTGCTTTGGATGTGATCAGCCCTTAAACCAGACCCCAAACCCATTAGCAAGCCAGAGTTCAGCAATTTGTGAGCAG
>JAMKQA010078820.1:0-12059 GCA_024699735.1 Posidonia australis
AGGACCATTACACAAGTCCAATCCTGACCAAAACACATTTCTCTTTCTTTATTCATTTCCACTTTTCTTTACTGTTGTTACCTTGATCAGGGGTAACCTGGCACACAAGTAGTAGGTGAGGACATCCTTCCCCTACCTTCCTTCACTGTCGCGATGAGATTCCCCATGCGGGATGTCACCGCCCCGGCCAACCAGCCTCAATTTCATTTCCACAAGTGCACGGGGATACGTCTCTGTCTGACGCCCCAGTCGGTGACCCAAACAACTAGGTCCAATGACCCAGGCTCAGCCTACACCATCGATGATCCGAACAATTAGGCTCAAAAGCCCAGGCTCAGCCTACACCGCTACGAGCTCGGTGACCCGAACAACTAGGTACAACTACCCAAGCTCAGCCTACACCGGCAGTGACCCGAACAACTAGGCTCAAAGGCCCAATCTCAGCCTACACTGCTACGAGCTCGGTGACCCGAACAACTAGGCTAAGAGGCCCAAGCTCAGCCTACACCGGCTCAAGCTCGGAAACCACAATCTTGTTCATAACACATTGTTAGTGTTCCATTCAAAACTCTTTCTATTTTTCAAAACCCATTTTCCATTTCATTCTTTCCGTTGCAGGACTCTGTTTCCTCGCAACACTTGACCCTCCACTGGGGTCCCAACTCAAACCATCAAAACCATATTAAAACCACAAATTGAGTCTCAAGCCCAAAAACCACACAAAACCATTTTTTATTCATTTGTAGGGTCAAAACCCAAAACCACACCCAAATCCATTTGTTTAGGGTTCCACAAGCCTCAATGTTGTTACACGGGGCAAATAACATTCACACAAACCCACCATACCATAACAACCTCTTAATATTCATTAAAAATCACATTTTAACCTTTAAAAGTCAGGGCAAAAATGGCATACCGAATTTCAATTTGGTATTCCGAAATTTCCTGTTTCAGTATACCGAAAATTTTCGGTATGCCGAAACCCCCTGTTTCGGTCGACCATGAAATTTCGGTCTACCGAAACCCTACGTTCTGGCTTAATCTGCTAGGATTTCGGCATACAGAATAAATTCGGTATACCAAATTCCTCGCAGACAGGGCACACTCTGTTCCGCAACGACGGAAATCGCCCAAAGTGGGAGTCCCGATCGGACCCCCCAAACAAGCATCATAAATTTCCATAAAATCATGGGGTGTTGACCCTCAAGTTTACTTCAAAACCCCTCAAACCATTAATGATTTCATCAACCACAGAAGAAGATATAAATTCGTAAAGGAAACATGTTCAGAATGGAACCTTAAAACATTTAAGGCATAACTCCTCAAAACTCCCAAAATTCACACAATCTAGCATGATCCTAATACATACACATCATTGAACTCATTTCCATTATTCCTACTATTTTTCTACAATTTTCCATGCATTATCTTTATTTTCATGCAATTAATCCTACTGTTAACAAAACAGTAAACGGAGGAAAAGAATGGGGTCGCGTATCTGGCACAGCACACGACGACCTTCCCCACACCCCGGCGAACCTCCTCGCGCCCCGGCGGAGCCTCCTCTACCGGCGGAACGCACGGGCGGCTCACCACCTCCTCTCAGCTCGCGCGCCTCAGCTCCCTTTCTTCTCTTCCTTTCCTTTCTCGCCGCACTCTCCCTCTGCCTACTCCCGCCTCCCTCTCTTATTTCCGCCACCGCTCACTTGGCGCCGATCACCCATCCCGTCGGATGAGATGGGGAGGCACGAGCCTCCGTCGCTGGTGGCATGGGTGGAAGAAGAGAAAGAAGAAGACGAAGAATGGGTGGAAGGGCGTGGCTCGTGAGAGAAAAGAAAGAGAAAGAGGAAGAAAAGAAAAGAGGAAAGAACGGCACGCAAATCGAGGCAACTGTGCATCCTCAAATCAGACTCTACATGGATCCCAAATCACAAGTAGATGCACAGAAAGCCAACCACAACCTCACACAACCAAGAAAAAACAAATTACCCATTAATAAACCATTATACACAATATTGCAAATAATTACATGGTTTATAATAAAAATGGATAATCAGGCCCAGATGTCACAGAAGGGATCTAATACATCTTACCTCAAAAGAATTCTTAGATGAGGCTACATCTATACCATTATCACATCTACACATATCTTAAGATAAAAAAAGAAAAACTACAAAACAACTGCAATTACCAATAATGGTATTATCATATTCTAAAATAAAACTAAAAGCAAATGCTTTTCAAACATGTCAACCCAAAAATGATGCCTTTTCTTTCTTCTATCATATCACATGTAAAATGAAAAGAGAACATATCCACTTCTCTACTTTTTCCAATACACTCATTTACTATGTGGATGTCTCTTTGTAGAACACAATGACATGTAATCTACTGCATTTAATGTCTTATTATTGCCTGTAAATTTTGATTTTATGTTTAAAAATGTTGTATATCGAATCCATGTTTGATTGACACTGGAAGTGAAGTTCTTATTAAGTTAAGCTTTTTTTAGCCTTATTTTTAGTTACAGAAAAACAATTTCATACTTAATCTATTCTACTAAGTCATTGATAACTTTTGGTTTCCTCAAATATTGCATGTGTAAATTATGTCATTTGTATATCCTTTTACTTATGGTTAAATGTATAAACTGAAATGTATTGTGTCAAGCTCTGTATTGGTAATTAATGTATATGAGTTATGAACTTAAGTTTCAATGATATTTATTTGAAGTAGTTCATATAATTTCAATTTCAATGTAGAATGTTCTACAATTGCTTGATGCCAACAATATATCATATAATTGTTGATTTTATCGATAAAAATGGATTGATTGACACAAGGTTAGTTTGATGGTAAAACTATTAAAGTTAGTAACTTAAATTTGAACGACATTATGTTTCTTTCACTCTAATATACTACGTCCATGCTTAACTGATACTAAAAGGAAAATAATATTTAATAATGTAAGTATGATATTCCGTTTTAGTTAATATAGATCATTTTAGATCCACTATTATAACTGAAAATGTGCAACAAAAATTAAGTTATTTATTAACTAAAAATGATTTCACCAGATATAAAAGAATTTAAGTTTGGTACAACCATTTGTAAAAAGTTACTGATCTTGCAAGTTAATAAAATACAAATAAGAACTTCTTCAATAAGAAAGAAACCAATAAATACAAATGATGAATTCTTGTTTATCTATGACAAACAAATAAGCTCATTGTATATTGTTATAATTCTTCTTCAATTTCATCACCTCCATCACTTTCTTTATTTGTCTCAGTTGTTGTCTTCCTAACATATACAAAAAATTAGAATAAGTTAGTTTGTATAAGATGCAAAAATGTAATAAAAAATGATAAATAGTAAAAAAAACATTGAAAAACATACCCAGAAATATTAAATTCTTTTGTAACTCCTTGATTAACATACCTAGAAATATTAACTTAAGTTCGACAAAAAATAGTTTCAATAAAGACTGATACCAATAACAACAATAAAAACAATACTAATATAATAAACTTCAGAAACTATAACAAACTATTACCAAATCACTAAAACTAAAATAACAATAAACTTAAGATGGCAAAACAAAAAATTCTGTGATGATATTAACACTTTTAGTAAAACAATATGTCAAATGTATCTTACAAAATTATGAAACCTATTCATAAGCAAAGGCTGATATTAGTAACAATAAAAAAAACTGCTACAATAAACTTTAGTTACAATATCAAAGTAACAAAAACACTAAAACTGAAATGATAATAAACTTAAATTATATGACATAAAATTTTTAAAGAGGTTATTAACGAATTTAATAACACCATAAGGCAAGTGTATCCGAAAAAATATGAAATCCATTCATAATCCAATGTTGATGTCAGAAATAAGGAAAAAAAATATTATTAATACAATCAACTTTAGTTACAATATCTAACTAGTGTATAACAAAAATTGAAATGATAATATACTTAAATTATGTTAAGAAATAATTATAGTATGTCTATTAACATAATTATAAACACTATGTGGTGAATATAACTGAGAAAACTATGAAATAAATAATTTTGAAACTAAAACAAAAATGTTTAAACAAAAACCTAAACTAAAATAAACTTAAGTTTCTATTAATTCAGTTTCATTGAGAGTATTTTATTGCTGGTACTAATAAATTTATAGTAAAAAGTTATTTGAATTGAAGTGTATTTCCAAAGTTGTTCTATATTTCAAAACATCGATGTGATTATACAATTGCACTACTCAATCGATTGCATTTCACAATTCCATTCAAAAGAAAAACAAGAAGACACCATCAAACTATAGAATTAAGAATCAACCACTTTTTAGTAGAAAAACTGAATAAAACACACCCAAATAGAGTCACAAAAGCAATTCTAACAGACAAACAAACAGAATAGAAAAAAAATCAAGAAATCGACCAAAAAACACACTACCTTGAAGCCAGCCAAATAACCATCAAACTGAAAACATGAAACCCCTTGGAATCGAGCAAAGCAGTAGAAACAATAGCAATAGAGATGGCAACCGGAGGAGAGGTTCCGAGATCATCAGTGCTGAGGGGAGCATAGGACCCGTGGCGATGGTGAGGGAGCGACGAGCTGACCATCTCGATTACTAGGCCGCCACCATCAATGGAGGAAGAAAAAGAAGGAGACGGATCCGTGGTTGAACCACAGACTTGGTGAAAAGAGTCCCTTTATTTCCTATACACAAGGGTCCAGTTCCTCGTCACCATGGCTCCACCAAGCAGTTGGCGCCACCAAGGATCTCTAATTTCAGCTAGACGGTTTCTCCTTCTAGCGAGTGGATGGCTATGGCCTTGTCGGGGGAGGACGGGTGGTCTGGAGATGTCGAGGAGCTTAATACTGGTGTGTTCGTGTTTAGAACGAGAAATGGGTCGGAGAGAGTGAAAGTGGTGGATCATGGAGGGTGGTCTTCTTGGTCAGACGATTTCACCTTGTACTTCCACCAACGGAGTGAGGATGGGTTGTGGAGTGTTTACAGAACTAGAGTTGGGACGAAGAGAGATCTTTTGGTGATAGAGAGAGTTATGCCTCTTGGATTCTACACCTTCCTCAAGAATGTCAACCGTCTCTTAGTTACACGTTTCCCATCGTCACTTTCCATTTCTTATTAAACATAATTAATTACAAACAATTATCTCTCTATTCTAAAAACCATTTATTCTAAATAAGCTGTTTTCATATAAACCGTAGGATAATAATGCAAGAGTTAGTATTGACTTTACCTCAAAATAGCATTTTGAGATAAGGTACACTTGATTCTAATCCTATATATATATATATATATATATCATTTAGCTGATGGGGTCCCTTAAGGAGGCTAGTGAGGTATAGAGGCAAAGATTTTTTTTCTTTTTTTTAAATCTCAACATTACCTTAATAAGAATGTCATCTTCACGAGGGATCTCATCATGTGATTGTCCAACTTAATGAAAGGGAAAAATATGCTTAAACTGAAATCAATGTATAACATGATGTTATTTATCTAGTTTCACAGAGGCTCAACTATGTTCATGATGGTCTACAACTTCTCAGTCAAAGTGCTAAAGTCTTTTTGTGCTTATATATGAAGTTGGAATTTCCAAAACCATACACATTAGTTTATGCGCTTTATTATAAAAGAAATTGCATAATTATGTGAGATATCTATAATTCTAGCTCTCTAGTGACTAATTGGTGGTATACGGTTTCCACCAATTTAATATCTCCAAAACCATACCAATAAATTAGATTCGTTTGCAAGTTATCCCTGACAAATAACAAAGGAAAACAGATGGAGAACAGTAATCAGAATAACCATGTATCTCAAATATTTCTAGGGATCCAATTGTAGCGCCATAGAGGGTAGTAAGTGTTTTCCCTCCTTGCTTGAAGCACATGAACTCCTCTCTTCAACTATCGTAGACATTTCAACAAAAAATCAGAGAACCAATGGTGCCGCCATGTGACTTTTCGATCTCTAAAAATATTAGAGAAAAATCTCTATGATTTTCTCCCTCTTGCAACTCTCTTATAATGTGAATTTTGTTTTTCATCAACCAACCATAACACTTAAAATATATATTTATAGAGATGGTTTGGGTGATAAGTTCTTGTGTGGATCTAATAGAAATCCAATTAATAAGTCACATGATCCAAATAAAAAATTGATTGCACTCTATATATCAAATAGATTAAGGATCAAGGATTATAAATACGTCCACCAAACTATCTATAATTAAAACTTATAGTTGGACCAACTACCATATCACCATATAATTCCTTTAGAAATAACTTATTTATCTCAAGTCCTTTCATATCAAATAAATCCTGTAATAATTTGATACACTGTATTATTATGTTGACTTACACATTAATCTAACTATTAATTTGGATTTTCCAAAAATTAATTATTTTCATAAACATTATGATAAACTCAATTTGTCTTATGTTCTGATTGAGATAAATGAAATATTAGAATAATAAATAATACTTATGTAAATTTTGTCTCAAAGACCTGTGTAATAAATATGTCACCCATCTATCATAGAAATGCAAAATTCTTGGAGTATGGACTAGTCAAATATAGGGGCATTTTCTGCAAATCCTAATCCTGGAACTCCTATTTTCTCAGCAAATGCCTTTGCTGAAGCCAGGAATTCTGAAGATCATTCCTCCTGATCTTGTTTTAATTTATTCATCTAAACTGGGATTTGAACTGTATAATTTTGGATACTCTCTAGCCTAACTGTATTGACATTGGCCAATCTTATTTTGGACTTAGTTGGATCTTCTGGATCATTACCAATTTTGTATTATCTGGGATTTTGATTTTGTTATTCCTGGTGGTGGACTCATAATTGGGAATTATTAATATTACTATCGTGTCCAAAAATAAATATGTCACCCAATTAATAGATATATAGTCCTTATTAGACATCAACCTTTGGTTAATCAAATAACATAATCAATTACACAATCATGATGTTCTTCTCACGATCAAGGGACTCACTAATTGCCTCTTTACAGGATAGTGATTATTGAGGACTTACAGTGATTCAATTCAACATACTCATCCAACACATACATCTGCATTTTTACATAAGAATCAATATTTCATGTAGTTGCGACATTCTACTCTAATGTAGTGTGGCATACATTAAGTCCTATCACATACAAAGTCATTAATTTGCCTTAGACTAAGAATATATAAAGTTCAGGTTTTTTAGATCAATATTGTCATGATTATATAATCATATATTCAGCAACATAGCTTCATTGGACTAATTATCTAAAAAAGAATGCATAAATGAGATAAGTGCAAATAAATTATATTTATTAATTAATTAAAATAATCACATTATCACAATTACAATGAATTTTGAAGACATAAATGGCAACAACATAAACGCCATTCATTCTTGACCTTTCCAAACTACAAAGAGAGTAATAATGAATTTGAAGTGTCTAAGAACATTGCTTAAAAAAAATGATCAAAGTTTAAAGACTAACAAATCAAAGAAGTGGTTTACCCAAAAAAAAACAGTTCAAAGAAGAGAGTTACCATGGCGATAAATGGAATTGGATTAGGAATGGATGGAGGTAAGAGAATAAGTATTTTTTGGTAATGGTAAGTAGTATTAGATATCAATCCCAAGGAAAAAAAATCTAAGGAAATCAGGAGTCCAAAGTTCACCAATATTACAGAATCTTCGTTCCAACAATTTAGGAACAAGATGTCTAAAATGCAGTAAGCAGAAAAAAACCTGAAAATAAAGGAAATTCCATCGACCAACAAAACATTAGTCATTACAGAGGATTGTCATCCAAGAGAGCAGGAGTAGATGTATTTTGTTTCCAATCCTGCTAGTCATTATTTGTAGTCATAGGGTCAATTTCCATATCCCTGTTCTGCTGAAAAGACGAAATGGAGTGCAGAAGCTCATTTTTTCAAATTCGAAAGACCACAATGTCTCTTCTTCGATGGACCGACGAACCCGAGATGGAGTCGTCGGAACAGAAACAACATTCGCTAGAGATAAATCACAGTCCAAGACTCACAAGTATAATCAATAACCAAAGAAAATTTTCAGTAGAAAAGAAACTATAAATTCATCCACCATATCACAATCAGAGTGTTCGGATTCAAGCAAACAAATGCCATAATCCTAGAACAGCTTCTAGTAGTATACCCGACGAGAGAAGACCAACATCGACGAGAGGTCGATCCCATCTACAAGTAGACAAAGGACCGAACCCGTCGATGAAACTATGCTCAGACGGAAAGGAGGCGGAGAAGAGGAAAGTCCCAACGAATAGGCGTAGATCTACTAGTATGTGTAATCTGATCGGACTGAGGAGAGAAGGAGGGAGAGATAGACCTACGAGAGGCAGATCTAGGAGATCTACGAGAGGCAGATCTGGGAGGTAGATCTGGGAGAGGAAGGAGCCATATTCTGTTCCTTGCTGTTTGGAGGGGAGGCATAGCACGGAGGAAGAGGGATATCTGGGAGAGGCAGATCTAACCCTTTTTCTCCCTTGTCGATCACCTTGCAGATCTGGGAGAGACAAATCTGAGAGACAGATCTGTACCCAACCTTTATGATCTTGAACCCGATCCCCTGGACGGGACCCCAAACACCCGCTGGGCGAGGGTGGGGAGCGCAGGGAACACGTCGAGGACGACGACCTGCATCAAGTTGAACCGGACGTACCTGCTGAAGGCCTGGTTCCTGACGACCTCGAGGTAGAGGCCGAAGAAGGCCGCGAACCCCGCAAAGGGGACGACGCAGAAGGCAACGAGGAAGGGGAGGGTAGGGATGCGAGCGGTGAACCCCGCAAAGGGGACGGCGACGGCGTGGACAGGGACGCGAGCGAATAGGAAGCGGTCGCGAACCCCACAAAGGAGACGGCGATGGTAAGGACAGGGACGCGGGCGGCGAACCCCGCAAAGGAGACGACGACGACGCAGATAGGGACGTGGGCAGATACCAACATTGTTAAACGCTGATTCTCAAACTATTAAGAGAATAAGTATTAAGTTAAATTAAACCAAAATGAGCAGTGGACCGCCAACATCCACAGACGAACATACCACGCCGGTCGGTTCATGCTGGTCCTTTCAACCTATTGGCAAAGAAAAGTGGGTGAGCGGGTAGTTCTCATCTTCCGCAACTGCAGTTACCGAAATTAGTGATGTCGAAATCAACGGTGGAGCATTAAATGATCAACCATCTACCAATCCTGTTCTCACAGGCACCTTGTGTCAGAGACCATTAGGTCCACGACGCATGGGCCCACACATGCATGTGAACCCCGTCCATTGTCCAAACCATCCTACTTCTTATCAACCATACACTAACCTCAGAGCTTAATTATCATCATCATCTGTCTCTTACATGTCTTGATTGATGGATGGACCACGTATTGATTGATGGCATTACCTATCCACGATAACGATACGTACACCCAATAGATTGAAGTGTAAGATGGATTAGATGACCTACAGGAGGCTCGACCCAATCCAAGGACTTAGTTGATTGTTGGTCACGTTGATTCAACTACAATCTGTCGGCCAGACATGAGCTTGGGCCCAGGTCCATCAACTACAATGGCCAGAAAATGTTCCGAGTGTTGCATTCTTTTCTTTTGTAGTCTTTGCTAATTGTTGCATTTTTTTAAAATTTGTTTAAATTCTTTTACTTTCTTCTTTTCTTATAAATATCTTCCTAGCTTGTCTTTCATAAATTTCCAACTCTTCTCTACTCTCTATATACACTACTAGTGCTACTTTTTCTCTTCGACATTTATGATTCTAGTCCATCGCTCACTACATGAAACCATATATTTACTAACATTTAATGTGAAATGGTTGTCAGTATAAATAATCAATAGTAACGGTGAAAATCAACTATCCTTATAAATTAGATACTATGATAATCAATTTTAAATTGTTAGTATAAATTAAAAATACTGATGGCAACAACATTGACCGTCACAAAACATTATTATAATTCTTCCTCACGGCTTGTAACTATTCCTACGACACACCTAAATAATTAACATACCTAATTATTTACAACACACCTATTTTGAAACCTAAAAGAAAAAAACCCAATGACTTGTAACTATTCCCCCAGCCTCTCCCCCTTTTCCCTCGTCCTCTCTCCATTCTTCTGCGCTCAGCAGTCGAAAATCTCAACCTCTCTCCCTCAAATCTTCCATAAAAGCCATCACCTTCCCACCATCCTTGTCGACGACCCCAAGTCCCCGAAGGTCCAAACAACTTCACTCACGACCTTAGGTCTTCGATTTTTCCCTTCTTCCCTTCTTCTTTTTTCTTCTTCTTATCCTTCTTTTTTGCTTGGTTTTTGCAAGCAAGCAAGATGTGCAAATAGGTTTTTGAATGTTTTATCCAAGTATGTGATTTTTTGAATGCTTATGATGTTCTTGTCAATTTATTTTTCTGAGAATGTTTCTAGCTGTTAAGCACATGGCAAGAGGAAAGCTGCAATTCCTATTGCAATTTTTTCAATCCATCTTTTAGGGCTTGCTGAATATGTATCAAAGTTACATTATTTAGTGGGGTTTTAGTTATGTTGTTATAGTTTGTAAGGGATTTTTGTTTCTGCCTATAAGGGGTGTACAGTTTAAATTTTTTCTTTAGAAATATAAGAATAAATATTGTTCTGGGAGAGTTTAAAGTTCTTAAAAATTATGGCTAGCATCTAACTTGAATGCTTGTATTCATTAATTCTTATTGTTAATTGATGTAGTCAGTATCCAACAATCTAAATGGCAAAGAGAAATTAAGGAACAAAGTATAAGATGGACTATGAGTAACTAGCCCTCGATGAGTGAAATTCAATCCCTATTGGCGATGTTAACAATTAAATCTTTGCATGATGGTTACCATCAGATAAGCCCAAAAGAATTTTTTCTTTGACTTAATTGTGTTTAGTAATGATTTTGACATTCAGATTTTGTTAAGAACTATTGTTTTAGCTAGAATAATTATCAAATGAGAATATCAGATGAGAAAACAAATCGACTTAATACTAGAAGGTGCCTAGTTTTTACTTTATAAATTTGAGAGACAAATTTTTTTCAAAAGTTAAGGTTGGTGAGTTTTTGATTGGAAGTTAGATTTGATGAAAATACCATAAATTAGAATCATTGCTAAAAACTACCTTAGAGTATCCTACTATTAAGACATGACCTCCAAACTTGAAATCCATCAATCTTATGTTTGAAAATAATGAAGTTATTTCAACCCCACAGGTGAGTCAAACTCAATCTCCTACTCAAAGTTCAACCCACCATCGCAATGTACACCACCCCCAACTTGTGATGCCATAGATCTTGTGTTGTTTGTCTCTAACAAAAGGGTACTAGAGGGTGAAACTTCTATAGATGTCCAAGGTGTAACGTATTTGGTATGCATTCTAGGTGTTTGTCAAAATTACTAAATGAGTACCCACATGAAATGTTGACCTCTATTTTTATGAATTAGGACACCATGAATTGTTGTGGCTACTTCCAATGGGTGGAAGATTGTAATATAGGTTGACTTGAAGCCAAGCCTCATTTAGTTCCAAGTAATATCACAATGTTGCATAAAGTTGAAGAGTTGATTTCTAGGGTTGAAGCATTGGGGAAAAACTCACTTAAAGTGGAAGCTCCTGGCATTCTTGGTTGCTGTGACCATGCCGGACCCGGAGGGAGGCGGGAAAGGGATCACAACCATGCCAAGATGGCGAAGGCGCAAGGATAAAAGAAAAAAGAAAAGGGAGTCGCCACCTGGTCTTTTATGGGAAAGACGAGGAAACTCACAAAAGGATGAATACATGTGATGCAGATGGGAAGGCTGGATGTCTACTAACCAGAGGGTGGGTAAGGATTCCTATTACGCACGAGGAAGGTATTAGGCACCCTCGTGCGTCCGAGAAACTCGGTCTTTCTAGTCCTAATGCTTGCTAAGGGTTTGATGAATGCGTGTTTGCTTATTCTACATGCTTATGCAAG
>JAMKQA010078821.1:0-23975 GCA_024699735.1 Posidonia australis
TAAAATAAAGACAACTTTATATAATTTATTTGAAGAATATGTTAGAAATTATGGTGAAACATCTAGTGATCAAGCATCTAGTTTTTTAGGATCACAAACAAGTAGTAGTAGTGGTAGTTCTTTATGGAGTAGATTAAATAAAAAGAAGGAAAAATACATAAAATTAACTAGAAATAATGAATTAGATAATTATTTAGAATCCCCAATTGCTTTTAGTGATTTAGAAATAGATAACTTAAATATATTAAAGTAGTAGTCTACTACAGCTATTAGGTTTCCTATAGTATAAAAAATGGCAAAAGATTTACTAACGATTCTGACGTCAACAGTGGCATCGGAATCTGCATTTTCTGTAGAAAAAAGAGTCTTAAATGATAAAAGATGTAGATTATCAGAGAAGTCTGTAGAAGCCTCCATCTGCTTAAAAGATCGGTACGATGCGGTTGACCGTCTTCAAGGATTGAGTTTGAAGTCTGAATCAAAAGAAGACGATGATACAACATCAACTTCAACAGGCAGAACAGACTCCCCAAATGAATAATTCTTGATGTAAAATTTTAAAAAAAAATGTAAAAAAAATGATGTAAATATCTTTTGTATTTTTTTATGTAAAAAAAGGATGTATTTCAAATATTTTTTTTAAATAAAAAATAATAATTTTTAAAATTCATTTTCGAGCCCAATGAACCGGTCCGTCGGCCCGGCCCACGGACGGGTCGTGGGCCTTGCTGGGCCCATGGATTGCAAGAGGTAGCCCGACCCGACCTTGCCTGGACTTGCCTGCGAGGCTAGTAGTTTTGCGCATTTTCCATCTCTGGTGAAACTAAAAATCTATTTAATTTGACCATAATAGCGTTGTCTTGGAAGTTTGACCAAGTATACATGACATTATTGGGGAAAAAGTCCATCAGATCTATAGCATCTATATAATCATTGAAGTAAGATATCTTTGGTGTAATTGTATCCATGTTTGAGTGCTCATATGAGAACCTCGTGAGGTTGAAGTCCCCTCCGATAACCTAGTTAAGTAACATTATATATTGTAGTCCCTCTAACTTCACTAGAAAATCTCGTTCCAGAATCAACTCACATGGCCCATAAACTCTAGTTAGCCACCATTCAAAATTATCCATTTTTTTTTTGAATTTTATTGAGACACAATAGTTTTTTTTTTGAATTTTATCGAGACACAATAGTTTCCTAACTTTGAGTTTATCTTTTATGATATCAATGAGTTCCAGCCCATCAAGATGCCTCCCGAGGCATCCTGAGACGGAAGGAATTCCCAACTGCCTATTTTGCCTCCTCATATTGTCTTGAGGTTAGATGGTGAAAAGTTACCTAATTTAGTTTCACTAATAATTATGAAATCCGACTTATAAGTTCTTACAAGATTTCTAATTGCTCGGCCTTTAACACTGCTGCCAAGACCTCTAATGTTCCATGCGACAATTATCATAAATAAAATGTCAAGCAGATAACCTAAGGGTCGAAATGCCCTTGGTATAGTGATGGACTATATCCAGATTTACAGCACACAATCCTTGTATATTTCTAATAGAGTTGAGAAAATCTTTAGCCATAGCATTCGAAGTAATTGAAATGCCGATCTTGCCACAAAATTCAACAAAATCATTATAGGTGTTCTGTGAAAAAATATCATTAGCTAGATCTTCTTTATCTGTTAAAACCGATGGTTCCAGTTCATTACAGATGCTATTCATGGAGTTAGCATGAGAGGTAGGAAGTTTAGGAGACGAACAAGTACTATCATCTCTATACTTTTCTAAAAAGTAGTGATTCTTTGAAAATAAAATGGTACTTAGATTTGTGTGATGTGGCAAATACTATGGTTGACGATTTTCTCCAACCATTGTATCTAAATCTTCATCATTCAAGCTTTCAATAACTGTAAGTATTTTTTTAATTTTATCCTTATTTAGTATCCAACATTTGACTTCTAAAACTGCATATTTAACTGAGGTGGCTAGGATCTTTGTTTCACCCTGGGACGCTTAGTCAATCTCAAATTCATTCCCTGGATCGATTGATGTCATTATAGGATCCCTAGAGGCCTCCTGAATTGTAGTGATTTTAATTTACTTAGCTACATTAGACCATCCAGAGGTAGGTTTGAAGGCAAATGTTCATAGTCCTAGAATACCCGAGCAATTTAACTTTCTTTATTAAAAAGTTTACTTCTAATAACTCGACAAATCTAGAGATCATTTTCTAAAACTCAGTGATGTTCCATAGATGCATTAACCCTCTCTACGGATAGTAAGCAAGGGCTAAAGAGAGAAAAAAAACACTCGTAGATCCAAATTGATTAGAAGGGCACCGTTTTCATACTTTTCACCTTTATCTTGCCTTGTAGCATAATTCTACAACATAAGAAACCGAAACACGAAGCACCCTGCCATTCAAAGCCAAATGGTGTCACTTTAAAATTTTCACATTCCATCGTCCATTTAGAACTGAACATCACTTTAGAGTTAAAAGCATTTTTTGATGGTACAAGTTCTATAATCAACTAGTTTATCGAACACGATCTCCTCCTAAATCAATCAAATACCGTAGATTCCATGGCAACCCAATCTTCTAAAGATGCCATATTATCAACACCTTTTAGAGTTTAAAGTATAACTAAACAAGACCCACATTATAAACATAGACTCCGAGATTACGTGACCATGCACTGAAAGACATGTCTATTCGAAGAAGTTCCAAACAATACCACGAGGAAACCATCTATCTCAATCATGTTACAAGACATGACTTTCATTGTCCACTGAATGAGCATTGTAATGGAACCAGTATCACAAACCAAGCAAGAGTGCAAGAAATCCTCAAGATGTACGAGACAACAACACTAAAAACAGTACAGACCACACACACGGCACTGCATTACTACTAATCCCTGGGCTTAGTCATATCAACACATAGAATTCTAGCCCTTACTGATTGTTCCAGTTTTGCAAGGTGCAAATAAAACTAAAGTACTCATCAACACATAGAATTCTAGCACTTACTGATTATTCCAGTTCTGCAAGGTGCAAATAAAACTGAAGTACGTGAAATGGTCCTGACAAGAGGGTATGTAGCTTCCTCAAGAATCAGAGCTGGAAGAATTGCCAGACGATAGACTCTCTTCCTGGAGGAACTGTTTTATCTCATATGCCCACTCCAAGCCATGGCAATAGTGGAGGGGTGGATTGAAACGTGTGTCATTGATGTCGTCAGGCAGGAATGCACCATTCTCTACAAGAAATTTAATCGCCTCCTTTCTACGCTCCTTGGCAGCAGCATGAAGAGGTGTCCCTGGTGGGATAGAAAAGAAGAAAGTTTTATTAATGACCTACTCTAAAAAAATGATACCTCAATTCTTTACAAAAATTCAATATTTATGACACCAGCAATTATTGCTGGGGCTAAGGAACAGTTGCATGTAAACAACAAACTACATGCAGGTAATAGTTTTAGATGTAAACTCTTGACCAGATATACTAGAGCTAAAATTTGTTGACAAATGGAAATCAGTAATCCTCTGGAAAAGCGACCACGTAAAAATGTTCGAAAAACAGCACACAACTACACAAGTACAGAGATGTTATTGTCCAGAACAAGAAAAAGTTGGAAATAAAATGCTTTCAGGAAGCAAATACAACTGCCAGAATTCTCCCTAAATTCCCTCATAACATTTCAGTAAAAATGTCTAGTTAGACAGTCAAGGAAAGATGATCACATTTGGCCTTTTGAACTACACATTTCAGAATGAACAGACTCCAATGAAAATGTCAGGAAATGGATGGTAGCAATGATAACTTCAAGGGAACAAGAGCAGCTGTGAACATTCAAAGAAACAAAAGCAATACTCATAAATTAAAATCCATAACAAAAAGATTCCACTCTCAAACAGTATTTTAATGGATTCATAAATACACCATTTATATACTAATTTTTTTTTTGCTGAAATAAGTTATATCTAAAGGTTTGAGAAACCATCATATGAGGTGAAGCATGCAGTGTATATTGTCATTATATCACTTTTACAGTTTTACTTGGCCAAAAAAATAGAATATAACCAAAAAGTATTGGTTCATTGACACTACATTCAGTATTGAAAGTTAAATCTCCACGCCAGTATAAAACTTACAGCCACATGCCCCTTTCGTTCTAGCATCAATATTTGCACCACGCTCGAGCAATTTGTCCATGACTTTGAGATGCCCGCCCTGAGCAGCAAGATGAAGAGGGGTCACTCCATGTGATTTTGGGCCCCATGCAGGCACATTGACATTTATGCCTTCATCCAATAGTCGCTTCACCTAAGAAAGAAAATAATCAGGTATTACAATGACATAGAATACGCAATTATGTAGGATAACGTTCCATTCTTCCATGTCAGGCACACAGGGTTCCAGAATTAAGCTAGTTTATAACTCAAAAAAGTTACAAATGGTCCATCTTGACGACAATTACAATTAGAACCGTAGATGCTACAACAATACGATATCTTAACAATGTTCAATGGTAGACACCCTTTACTTGCATAGCAAATGGAAATCTATAGAAGACAGGTTGTCGTGTGCATGCTAATTCGTATAATACCAAATGTATCAGAAAGAACAATACTTACTGGCATAGTACAACCTTCAATTTTTTTTATCACTACAATGCCACTTTACAAATAGATCTGAGGTTCCCTGGTTCAATAAAATCCAGTATTCCAGTGCATGGTAACATTCATCTTAAGCATGAACAAGGACTTCAGGTAACTACCCCTGTGTTTATTTATCTTGTTCTACTTCATAAATCACCATAAGGCTAAATAATCAACACATTCCAAAACTCATTAACCAAGGAAAAAGTCAAACAACAATAATACAGTAAGTTTAACGTATATTATGTTGTTATTACCAATGCCCAACCTTGTGACCGGCTCAAATTACTAAGTGAACATACGGAGAGGAGAGTCGACAGGCTGTGTTACAAAGTCTATATCCTCCATGCCATTCACTGTACACGAATGTCTCACTCTTTAAAAACACCACGGCACATGGGAAATTCCCAAAAAATCAAAAAACTAATTTTCTACTAAATGAACTATAATAATCTTGCTAACATATATGATAGCTGTTGCACAAATTATTCATAAACTACCTATATGGCTATCATCAACACCACCCCAAAGAAATTATATCAAAAAAATTAGATTGAAAGATATACAACCAACCCGAAAGAAAGTAAGAAGAAGACGAACGAACCTCCTTGAGATCACCCCTGCAGGCACCAACATGGAGCAACGTCCAGCCCCTATCATCCGTCTCACCAGAGCTCATCTTAAACGACCTCTTACTCAACATCTGCCTCCTTGTCAGCCTCCTCCCTTCCTGCCCCATCACGCAAACTCCCAAATCCCAACCAGAACCAATAAAAAACACAAGAACCACCAGAAAAATTCGACAGAAATTCCCGACCAACGGAAACGAAAACGAAGAAGAACACGAACCAAGTTGGCAAGATTGAATCTTTACATAGCGCGAGAACCAGAAAAGCAGAGGGGGGGGTGGGAAGGGAAGGATTTAGCGGGAGGCGGAGGAGTAGTTGCCCATCCCGTGGGGGGCGAAGGGATTGAGCCCGGGGCCGAAGGCGCGAAGGTTCTGGAGTGTGGAGGTCGGGGCGACGAAATTGGACATTGAAGAGGGAGGAATCGAAGTGGAAGGTTTCCTGGTTCGATTCGGATTGGGAGCAAATCTAGGGCTTTGGGCGGGAAGAGTTCAGCAAAAGAACGGAACCCTCGAGCAGAAGAAACCTCGAGCAGAAGAAACCCCAAGTCCTCGAAGAAGGCGAGGTTCTAAAGTTGGCGCCTACTTACATACCCGCCACGAGTAACCGGATTTTGAGATGTGTAAACGGGCTAACCCGTTTAGTTGTCAGGATGTGGTTGTGTTTGGGGTTTTTGGAGTTTTCATGGCTTTCAAGGCCCCCAGGATGTTTGCAATTCTGCATAATGGTGGATTTGTGTTTGTATAAATGAATGAATGAGTAAACGAACTGATGGTTGCTAAACAACTCGGACTAATCAAGGTTTATCAGGAACTGTTGCTTGCTTGAAATGCTTGGTGCATATGGTTGATTCTAAGTGTTAAGCGACTGCTAAATTATGTACATTGCTTTGTAGATTAGGTTAGGGACGCTCAGGGACACGATCAGATGTGTTTTTTATATGTTATTTTGGAATGATGTATCATATACTGATATACGTATCGATTTTGTCGGATGGAACGAAAACGAGAAAGATGTTTTGTGCCTGACTTGTTTACTTTTCTGAGTTTTGATCAGATGTGTTTTTCTGTATGTCATTTTGGAATGATGTATCATTTTGAAATTCAGCTAACATATGTGCAAAAAAGTGAGCATCTCTAAAAACATGTGAAAATTTAATTTCCTTCAAATCCATATCTTCAGAACCCATCCTTTAGCCACAATGCCACTAATCTCCCGAATAGGTTGAACTGGATCTAGAGAAACTTGCTAATTACCTCTAAACAATCACCTTCCACTATAATGTTTTCCCACTTCATATTCTTTGCTAGTTGCAGAGCTTGGAGAACAGCAGTTGCTTCTGCCACAACCATCTTTTTAGGAGGTCCATAGAAGCCACATCACATCACATGTTTACCATGAAAATCTCTAATTTTTATCCAGTTTATTGGCGGAGGGTGCCATCTAAACAACTCACCCATCTTCATATAGTCTGTATTTCCAAGATACAGCAAGGGCTGTCTACTGGCATCAAACCATATCGATCTTGCTTCCATCTTTACTTCTTCAAAAATTAACTTACAACGAGATTCCCAAATCTAACACAGAATATTTATCACGAAACTGAACATTTTCCTGTCCTTTCTCCACGTAATATATGATCGTCTATAGCCCAGTCTGCTGACCATGATTCATTCTTCAAATTCACACATGCTCTGTAATCACATTCTGAAAGGTTCCAGACTTCCTGAGCTGTAAAGCAATCGATCAACAGATGTTTTAAGAGCTTCCCTCTATGCTGTAAGGTGGACTAAGCTGAATTAGTTGTATATTCCCCATGTGTAGAAGGTCGTGAAATTAATTTATCTTGTTCATGATTATATCTTAGCCTGTTCATTCTCAATATCGCATCAGCAGAAACACTATCAAACAGCTCTCGAATTAGAACAACATTCCAACTCATAGTGCCTTCCACAAATAGCTCACTAACCTTAATAGTTATACATGAATTAATTGCCGACTATTCCAAGGTAGAGTTGAAATCTTGGATCCATCGATCTTTTCATACAATGATGTTCCTGTCATTACCAACCTTCTAGCATATATTATGAGTCAGAACATCACTGACTTTACTTTTGACATAGCTTTCCAAGTAGATGAGTCAGTATTTGACTTTACACTATCCCAAAAATTCTCTCCTTTAATGTATTTAACAGTTAGTACCTGGGACCAAAGAGAGTCAGGCTCATTGATTAACCTCTAAATCAGTTTACCCTGTCAATGCCAGGTTTATCGTTTCCATCTTCTTTATTGCTCTACCTCCATCATTTATAGGCTTTTGAAAAATACTCCACCTCTTTGAAAGGCAATGTTTCCCACCTAGATTATAAACCCACCCAAAATTTATGTGAAGTCCACTAATTTCCAAGCAGACCTTTTCAGTTAAAGTACTGTGCCCATCACATGTAATACAGGTAAAGAAGCTAAAGAGCATTTAACATGTAATTCTCTCCCCACGTGGGACAAAAACTTGGACTTCCATCCAGTTAGCCTATTTTTTTCTTTTAAAGTCTATTTGGTAACGATTATTAGAACCAATTTACGAAAAAAAAGCGTTTATTTCTAAAAAATTGAACTAAACGATTTTTTTTTACGTCAGATTATTTCATTAAGTCAGTTTTTTGTTTTTACATAAAAACTGTTAAATAAGCTGATTATAAAAAATTATGAAAACTAACTTTTTCTAAAACGTTGTTTATGAGAATAATCTATTTTTCTATAAGCGTTACCAGACGCTACCTTAATAACCATATTTGTACCACCACTAGCTCTTTGATTAGCATTCATAATGCCAAGTCCAAGATACATCTCATCTTTTTCTATGGTTTTGACTCCCAAACTAACTTTTGATATGACTGCATAGTGTCTGGAGCTCCTGGACTAAATATAATAGAAGACTTAGAGACATTCACCTATTGTCCTGACATTTTCTTGAAAGAAAGCATAATCCCTTTTGATAAATCTTGCCTCACTCATCGTAGCTTTGCCAAAAGCAAAGCAAAGAGTTCATCTGCATAAAATATATGAGTGATTATTGGCCCACTTTTTGTGACAGCAAGATCAATCAAAATCTTCATACCTTGAGCTTAATTGAACATACAAGAGAGAGCTTCCATTGTCATAATAAATAGAAAAGTTGATAATAGACAGCCCTGTCTTAAGCCACCACTTTTCGAGAAACAATCTTCAACTTCCCCAATTGTAGTTACAGAAAAGGTAGCAGTTTCAATGCATTTCATCATCACCGATCACTTCATTATAATCAAATTGTGCTAATACTTTTCTAAGGAACTTCCATTCCATCTTGCCATAAGCTTTTGACCTGTCTAATTTTAGAGCAAAATATCCTTCTTTGGCCCTATATTTTTGCATCGAATGAAATAATTCTTTTGCCAACACAATATTATTACTAATCAATCTACCTTCAATGAATGCACTTTGATTGGGAGAGATAATCTAGGAAGTGTCACTTTGAATCTATTAGCCAATATTTTTACTGTAATTTTATACAGAACATTTGTCAAACCAATTGACCCGAAATCTTCTAACTTCTCACTTACTTTCATTTTAGGTAAAAGGGCAATATTAGTATGATTCAATTTGTTTGGCATCCAATCTTCAAGAAAGAATCTTTGTACCATGTCTATTATGTCTTCCTTGGCAATGTCCCATCCATCCATATAAAAGACCCATCACTTTTCAAAGCTCCTATATTGAACAAGGCCATTTTAACATCCTCCTATGTTGGAATATCCACGATTTTTTTGACGATTCATTCACATTTCTTAGCCTTTTACATGTAATGTTAGAAAGATCAATTTCAAGTGACCTCAATATATATAAATCTCTAAAATAGTTCACAAAAATTCCAACAATTTCTTTTAGATTTTCTGTTGTTGTCCCTTCTCTATTGAGAATTCTACTAATATGATTCTTCTTTTTCTTGTTCATTGCATATAAATGATGAAAGTTGGTATTCCCATCACCTTTAAGGTTCCATCTAGCATAGGATCTTTGCTTCTAGTGGCATTCCTCTGCAGTAGTCTCTCTAGTTTTGAAGTTAAACTTTTTTTTTCAAATTTAGATTTGATTTTTGGGAGATACTTCATTTGAACTTCCCCAATCTATTTTTGTAACTCTAAAATTCTCCCTTTATAATTTTTAAAGTTCTTTTCCTTCTATTTTCTCTGTACTTTCCTCATCATCATATCCTTTTGTAAAACAAATCCTTTCAATTTACTCCACTTGTTGACCAAGAACTCTTTATATCCTGTAGCCTTCATTAGCATTGCTTCAAATTTGAAGCTTGAGGAATTTTTTGCTCCATTATTAGACAAAGATGGTAATAAAGGACAATGATCGCTTCCTATCGTTGGTAAATGAAGCATCACCACCTTAGGAAATTCCAAACAACAGTTACCATTCACCATGTCTCTATCTATTCTCTCTCTCACATTTAGATGGGCCACTTGTTTATTTGTTCAAGTATATGCAGCTTTACAAAACCTAAATCCAACAATCCTCTGTCTATCCTCTCTCTCTCACCCATACAATACCAAGGGATGGAAAAATTCCGTATCTCTAGTAGAAGTTTCTTCCACACTTTTTCCCTTTTAATCTTTTGTGGAGCTCCATAAACCCTAATTAGATACCATAAACCTTTACCATCATCATCTAATAAAAGTGAGGAAGAGGTTTTTGTCTGATTCGTTTACTTTTCTGAGTTTCAACATACAAAAGCATGTTGACGATCATTTACAATGGAGTCTAATTTTAGCACTCGTCTACTTACTTTCTTGTTTGGTTCAACCAACTTCTTTGCATAAGTATTGTGTTTCTCATTAGACAGTATATTCTTCTCAGTTTATGCACATTTAACATTTATGTCAATCTAATGGAAAACATTATTGTGATTTGTTTATGATTGAGTATTCTGATCGATAATTTTACTTTGATTTTCGATAAACACTGTGTTCAATGTGTTTGCTTTGATTACATACATTTGATATTATGAATGACACAAAGTCTACTTTAGACTTCAGTTATTTCGGACTCGAAATGTCAAACTTCATTGTTAATCTAATTATTTGGAGCATTTTCCTTTGTATACTCGATTGAGTTCAAGTTTGTTCAATTCTTTCAATGATTAATCACAACATGTTCTCAACTAAGACTAACAATTTTAACTGTTTATCTACTACCTTATCTATTATCCACCATATTTAAGTATGTATAGGTAAGAAAAACTTTTCTATTTATTTAATGGATAGGATATAAGTACAAAAAAATATCTACATATTTTAATAGGTAGGGTAAATGTTTGTCACTTAACTCATTATCTATATGACATCCATATTATATACATATGATAAATATGGTTTGTTAACAAGAAAATCACAAAAGAAACCCCAAAACATAGACATTAAAGTCCAATTTTAAATATCGTGGAATTGTGTTTGCTTTATTTATACATATTATTCTTATTTTAGTTTATAATGTTTATTTAATTATTATTTATATAATGTTTGTAAATGATATCTATTAATTTGTGTTATATGTAAGAAATGAATTATATATTATATGTATTTTGAGAATAAGAAATATTTTACCCGTTTATTATTCATTACCTACTTATTTTTGTGGGTAAAAATTGATATAAATAAGATTATTCTTACTAAATAATAAAAAAATATCACTTACATTCATGTAAACCTTAAACCCTTATCCTATCCATACCTTATCCATTTAGAGTCCTATACTCAACTCACCTCATGTAAATAAGTATCTCATGTTCTCATGGATGGACCCACGTGACGACCGTGGTAGGTCATGACACTTGAAAGCTTTGAAAGAAAAAAAACCATGTAAATGTATATACTTGTGTTCAGAAATAACTTAGGTATAACATACATATTTTGAGCCATACACAAACCTACAAAGAAAAGGACTAGTACCAAACTCTCCAAGATTGATAACAAAAAAAAAAACCAAACCTACAAAGAAAAGGACTAGTACCAAACTCTCCAAGATTGATAACAAAAAAATAACCAAACTCTCCAAGATGGTTCACATCATGGGGAAAAAAAAACTAAGTATCCAAAACATATCCTTTTGTAGATTAAAAAACGAAAAAATTGGATATAAAAATCAAACACAAAGAATTTATTAAGATTCCCATAATTAACAGTGGTCGAATCGATAACTTTTCAAATTATTATTTATTTACCAACTTAAGGATACTATTAGTTGAATGTTATTCAATTAAATAAAAATCAGTTGCTACAACAAAATTATATACACATAAAAATTATTTCGTCGTCAAATATCAAAGTTACGTTACCAATAGTGTTTGGTAACGGATATTTTGTTGCAAAAGCTTCGTAAAAATTGCTCTAATCATTAAAGATTATCGATAATAGAATTTTTAATTATTTCTATTAAAAATTGTTAATCTTTTGACATCTAATTTTAAGATACTCGGTAACATAATATCCATTGGTAAACACATGACACATGTCAATGCAAATTTTGATGACATGGATCGATATTTCACATATGGATATGTTAGCGTGGACTAATTGCCATGTCACCTTTCAACGAATAATTCTGTCGCAAAATAATACATGATTTTTAATTTTTTTTTTCCTTTGGCAATGATTTTTTTGTTGTAAGCTTTTTTCTATAAAAAATAAATCATTTTTTATTATAACAAATCATTTCTACAAGTTATAAGAATTGAAATATGATATAAAATCCAAAAATTTTAATTTATTAACTATTATGCAAAACCAATACATAAAAGACTTCATAAGAAATCAACACATTCATATATACTATTAAATCATTTTATAGTATCTGACAACAAAGTCTATAATTCAAAATCACATATCTTAAACATATGTTCGCAAAATTATAATCACATGTTCAAAAATAACCCTAAAGAAAGGTTCACACAATAACTGAAATAAATGAAAATAAGTCCTCTCAAATATTAACTTCACTGTTGATGACAACATTATCTAATCCTTAATCACCATGAGAGAAAGAATATTTATATATGAGAGACCTTTCAACGCTAATTTTACTTGATACTATCTCCATCCAATCAATTATTCTATGATTATAATTACGCATATCTTCAATTAATATCTGTAAATAAATCTATAAACTTCATGTTAGGCAAATCAAGTGCACGTATGACACATCCATATAATTTATCAAAATAAAAAAAAAGTTTATAATTTATTGAAAAGTTATATATAACTTGTCTTTTTTATGTTTATCCTTAAGAAATTTTAGATGTTTACAATTAACACGTCTTAGGGTATTTGTTCCACTTGTTTCAATCGCAACTCTACGTCGATAGTCTGTCCTTTCATCACCAATAAACTTTAATATTACTTCTAGCTCTAATTTCTTTCGAGATTTTTTATTAGTTAGTTGTGCCATTTCCAATGCTACATAGTTGTACATTTCAACCTATTCAAAGTAAAAAAGACACAAAGAATTTAATTTTGTATTAAATATACAATTAAATATATTTGTAATGCTTTTACTATGATTGTATTATCACTTCTATATGCTTTATCCATCACTTCAAAAATGATAAGTAATTTGCTAGTATCCTTCAACTAAAAAATAAAAATAGATATAGTCAAGAATTTGAACAAAATAAGAAATAGGATAAATTAAAAAATTATAATTATTACTAATCATTTTATACGCAAGTTGTGCAAATCCTTGTGATCCTGACCTATGATTCATAATCCTCTTCTTTTAACTTTCTTTGGCCTTATCAGTTACTTCTTGAATTAAAGAAATTTTTTGAATACATTAAATCAGGTTAAAGATAAACTTTTCATGATTGAATTTTATGGAACTTGTTGTGTCTCTTGTAAAATTCTATTTTCGAAGGTCAATTGATAGATAAAGGATTTTTCAAAGTTTTAACTACATACATACTAATAAAAAAATGTACCTTGTTATGTTTATTGTCCTAGTTTTCCACTATGTTCATGAATTGTTTCTAGGATGAACTCTACTTTGATTCAATTTTACTAACATAAGGCTTATTCGATTCCTCTCTCATATTGAACAAAAAGAGTATAACATTGTGTCTTTGCACATGTTGTATATTCCCTGACATGCTCTTTCGAAAGGTTGAATACATAATGCTAACTATTCTTGTGTCTACTTAGATCATAATCTTTTTGTTACAAAAAGACAAATATAGAAGCAAAAGAATTTCAGTTTCCAAATGCAATAAAGGAGATATTGGTTATACAAGAATGTGGTGGAAAAGTTTTCCATATAAAAAAGAAGAAGAGACGAATATAGTGGAAAAGATATTTCATTTTTTCTACAAACACACAATATTCAAACAATACGATCTACCCATAGTTGACTAAAACTTAAATGGTATAATAAAGAGGAAGACTGAAGACATGGATGATCAATTTTTATTTCAACATACAGTAAGTGCTCTTTTATTTGTTGTACGATTGAGGATTGTTAGTTTTTGATGGAATTGGGTTATTTATATCTGTAGACACTTCATTTTAATAGCCACTTGCAATAGATTTCTCTGAACGAGCACGCTTTAGAAGCAACAAGGCATTTCATTACTTTTAAATCCTCTTTTCCCCAACACCAAGTCCAACACCAGAATCCAACCTGTGTGCTCTGTGTCACTGGAGGGTGCAGCCCGATTGCGCAGTCCAACCGTGCGTCATGGATGCGTGTGCGGAGCAGGACTGGTAGGTGTGAGCAGGGCGACTTGTCATTTTCATCGTACCTCGTACGAGCAGCGGCAGCGTCCGTGTCACCCCGGCGTGCCTGATATTTATGCTACAACCATGTCCTCACCTAGCCTTGCTCTCGCCGCCCACACGCAACCTCGCCTGCTTCAACCATCCATGCTCGAGTCATGCCCTGTCGCCTCCTGCTGCCCTACCACTTGCCTACAACACGCCACCCTCTCCTGTAAATCACCTCCTGATGTATCTTATTTAATTACCACAAGTGCACGACGTACTATGTAGTACGTGGCAAATACAGGTCGATCCTACAGAGAAACGTGTTCAAGAACAAAGATTTATTATCAATTATTGAGATGAAAAAATGAGAGAGATGATGACTAAGGACTAAACACTTAAGAAAAATTCAGAATAAATAAAGAACTAGGATTTTTGAATCCATTCATGTAAATATAAATGCATGATTAAATCCACTCTATGTTTCCTGATTGATCTAAATAATTTAATTCAATGATTCTTATCTTAACATGCATAATCTATATGCAATGCACCATAGACTATCAAGTTAAGGAATAAAAATACATAAATCAAATTCAATCAAATGACATATGATGGAATCGAGATTATATACACAACCCCCAATTAAATCTTCCTTAAGCATAAACTAAAAAGATGAAATCAAT
Organism: Posidonia australis; assembly: GCA_024699735.1. Taxonomy (NCBI): domain Eukaryota; kingdom Viridiplantae; phylum Streptophyta; class Magnoliopsida; order Alismatales; family Posidoniaceae; genus Posidonia; species Posidonia australis. The sequence continues at coordinate 14,768 of JAMKQA010078821.1, forward strand.
GTTAATCTATCAAAGTTTTTCGATTTATTGAATGATCTATGTAATATACATCCAACCCACATATTCATAGCATTAAGCATAAAGAGAAAATATAGAGCAATTTAATAATGACATATAATATTATAAGAACTTCAACTCAATCCTAGATCTAGAAGATTACTCACACATGATTACGTAAAACAATAAAATAAAAGAAAGGGAGAGAAGAAATAGAAGACATAATTAAATTAAAAAAACATTTTATTTAAGAAAACCTGAGATTACACTGATGATCTTCAGGATCTCCTAAAATAGAAGAAAAGAAAGAGAGTCTAAAACCTTGCTTCCTTGCTTCCTTCCTTGCTTCCTTCTTTACTTTAGGGATCCATAGATCTACATAAGGGGTTCTTTTATAGGCTTACAAGGACTTGCATATATCAGAGACAAATCTGAATATAAAATTTAATCTTGAATTTCGAATACAAGATATTTACAATTAAGAATGTTATCCAAAGAAGACCGAGTCAAAAATATCTGGTACAAGTGCTTAGAAGGCGTTGGATTTGCATCTGAGTGCCTAGGAGGTGTCCATGTAATCTAGGATCTTCTTTGACTTTTTCCACAGCTTGACTGATATTTTGCTAGTATTTAGACACATGGAAAATATGTGTTTGACCTCTCGACATAGTTCTAGAATTTTCTATACAAAAATCTGTTCTTTTCTAGCACGATTATTCTTTTCTCCCTTATTTTTCGTAGATTCTTTCTAAGTCCTTAAGTTCTGTAAAATTTACACAAAGTACCTCAAGTAATATTTTTTTTATACAAAATAGACAAATATGGGAATAAAATATACACGAATTATGGGTTAATCACCTCCCCACAGCAACGACCTCCCTTTATTGGCTCCTCCACGGCTCTCACATCTCGCCAACACCATCGCCTAGCTAGAGACCCAACGCCATCCCCTCCAGCCCATCTTTGGCCACTCCACCATTTTTCGATCATCAACCCAACTTTCGAACATCCAACACGCACAATGTCCCCTCTAAGCCTTATGCTAGAGCACGTCTAGCCCCTCCAGTAGAGCCTCCCCTATCGCTGAGCATTTCCCACATGTCCATCGTCGTCCGGTCACCCCTCATCGTCAACCAAAACCGTCACCCCCATTCAACCATCTCCCAACCACTGAAACACCTTGCCTAGCCTTGACATTTCTACACAGATCTTCCACTAGTCACTCCACAGCTCTCCGAGCTTACCTCTGTAGCCATCGTCCGTCGACAGCCTGGAGAACGTCGCCGCGAGTCATCGCTGGAGAGGACATCCCACCACTTGTAGGTAGCTTTCTCCCCTACTATGCGAGATTGTTTCCTTTCTCGTCTTTTATCCGGCATCTCTGTCATGTCATCCGTTGTATGATTGCATCTCATTTCACCATGCGTTCCAATCACACACGTCATCTTCTCCACCTCTGACGACGTTGGAACCCATCTCCGACGACGTAGGTGGGTGGAAGAATCCACCTAGCCATTTTCATATCCGAGCATGTAGGAATATTTCTCAGCATCCCCTCAAACTCATGCATGCATAACATCCATTTTAGAGCCACTGCATTTGGATCTGAGATGGGGCGGAGCTCGCTGCCCTGTTCTGTCTCTGACGGTTGCGTCCCGATAGTGCGGTGGACATGCGTGGATCTGCTAAGGACAAAATAGGCAGCTGGCCCGAGCTTTTGCATCGCCTCAACCCTTTCTCCATTCCACGTCCATGTATCCAGGCATAAACCCTAACACACACACTTACATTTAGGGCGATGATGATTACTATGTCGGATTCTTTTGACCGACGGTCTAGGATTCACATAGCGCTACTGAGCATTAGGCCACGTCATTTTCACCCCACTCATATCACTTGCATCAACATAGCATATAGCATACAACATACATCCATTTTAGACTTAGCAAGCATGCATAATCATTTGCATTTGGTGATACACAAGCGAGTGAAAAGTCTAGAAAGATCGATTTCTCGGGCATATGGGGGTGCCTAACACATTCTCCATGGGTAACAAGAGTCCTTACCCATTCTCTGGTCTGCAATGACCAATGTGTTGCATCCATTAGGTACGGAGCATGCACACACATTCATACATGCATTTGCATTCATATTGCATTGTTTTTTCTTTTGTTTTATCACGTCTAGTTTTCCTTGTCTTCCTGGTTTTCTAAAAGATTAAGTGACGACTCCGTTTTGTCATTACCATTTATTTTTTGTGTTTCATTCGATATTTTTGAGTCAAGTATCCTTCCTCAGATTCACCATATTCGTCGTGACATTTTCGGTTCTTCGTGTATTCCCTCACACGAAGGTCAGTTCTGGCATAGTCACAATATCTGAAGTTTATTATAAAAACAATCTGCATTTTAGTTTATTAGTATTCAGCAAAATACACTCTTTGCTCCATAAGGTGTTGGTCTAGTTCTAGATTGATGACAAGGGTTTTATGCAACTTCCTCTGTGGATAATTCAACAAATAATCAAAATGAACAGTGTAGAGTGATAATTCATAGTTTGTAAATGGATTTTTATCTCTAAACAACACTACAACCCCAGTTGTAATCAAAATGTCCAAGTGATTATCATGCAATTCATTTAACTTTTGATTATCATCGTTTCCATGCAAGCTACTGGATTATAACCTTCAATTAGTTGTGTAGACACCCCGATTTTGCAGTCACTTGGTAGCAAACTCCTTTGAAAAGATGTTTTTGTTGCGACCACCAAAACCCTAACTCTCTAACTTAAATCCTAAATCCTAGCTCAACCTAAACCCACAAACGCACTCAAGCCCACACAAGCCCATTCAGGCCCATACAAACCCACTCCGACCTAATCAAAGCAAAACCCCATAATTAAAAATCAAAATTAAACAAAACTCACTTAAATCCTCAAAGATCCTAAATTAATTAAGTAAAAAAAAATGTTAATCCATACCTAAATCACATAAAATCCTCTTAAATATTGAAAATTCCAATTAAACAAATAAAATCCACTTAAGCCACTTAAAATCCAAAATTAATCAAGTAAAAATCCCAATTATAACCAAAATTAAATAAAATCCACTTAAGCTACTTAAAATCAAAATTAATTAAGTAAAAACACTAATTAAAACCAAAATTAAATAAAATCTATTCAAACCATTTAAAATCCAAATTAACTAAGTGAAAACCCTAATTAAAACCAAAATTAAATAAAATCCATTCAAAATATTTAAAATCCAAGTGAATTAAGTGAAAACCCTAATTAAAATCAAAATCAAGTAAAATACTTGTAAACCATTTAAAACTCAAATTAATTCAGCAAAAACCTTAATTAAAACCCTAATCAAGTAAAACTTAATAAAATCCATTGGAAATTAAACTTAATTAAATAAAACCCTAATCCAAACAAAAATCAAGCAAAAAAACCAATTAAATCAAAATCTAAATGAAATCCCTAATAAAAACCAATTAAATCAAAATTTAAACAAAATCCTTAATTGAATCAAGTAAAAATTAATTAAATCTAAACTTAAAATTAATTATATCCAAAACCCAAATCAGTTAACCAAATCCATTTAAACCCTAAACTTAATTAAAACTATAAAAAACCCCAAATCTAAAACCTAAAACCAAAAATCCTTTTAAACTCATGTAAACTTAACTAAGACCAAAAATCCCTAAACTCTAATCACAAAAAAAGCCCTAAAATTAAATCCAAGAGAAAAACCTAAATCACCTAGTTAAACTTGAAACAATGTAACCCAAAACCCTAATCCAAAAGTCCTAATTAAATCACCAAATTAATTTTGAAACAATAAAACCCTAAATTCTAATTAAAACCATAAAAACATTAAAATAACAAAATCCAAAAATCACTTAATCCAACTTAAAATTAAAACCCAAAACCCTAATTTAAATCATAAGGACTTAAGACCTAACATTAGATTTAAACCACAAGTCATTAATCCTAAATCACCAAAATAAAAAGTAAAATCACAAAACCCTAAAAACACCTAAATCTAAAACCCAAAATCCCTTAAAAAACCCTAAAACCCAAAGCCTACTCACAAGCCCAAAACAAGCCTAATACATCCCATTTTCTCTTCAATCACAAACTTAGGTAGAAAGCCAAAAAAAATTCCGACGACCAACTCCAGCCACCCTTGCAAACTCCGGCACCATCTTCGATGATATCCCGAAAACTCTGGACCATGTCTCCTCCTCTCCGTGATCTTCGACGATCCATCAACAGCTCCTTCCAACTGACGCAAGCATCGGACGGTCCTCAGCCATCGAGGAGGAAGATTGACGACTTTGGAGGCCTCTGTTGGAGTTTAAAAGGCCCATCGCCGACAGCCCACAACGGAGCTTCAGCCATTCAAACCCACTTCAGTTTAAAGACAAAAAAATCCCTACGAAACCCCAAAGTCCTTTGCAACCCATCTCCAGAGCCTTTCGTCGAACCTTTAGTAGCCTCAACGACCCCAGTCACCGCCAGAGTAATCATCAAAGCATCGCCAGCAAGTTCCACTAGGAGAACAACAACCTTTAGTCAGGTACTCCTCCTCCCCTTTTAGTTCAAACCTTTTCCCCTTTGCCTCGTTAGGTTAGGTTGAGTCCTCCAGGCGCACTTTGTTAGAGTTGGCAGGCCCAACCAGTCATTGTCTCCATCTCTTGTGGTGGGTTCACCACCACTGGCGAGGCCAGTGGCCTCCTAGGTCCGAGTGAGGCCTTATGGGCCTCTCCTCTCTCTTCCTCCTCCTCCTCCCTGAGCTTCCATCACTTAGGAGGAGTTTAGTTGGCCTCCTACTGCAGGAGCCCTCGTCGCTGACCCTGCAACCGTCGTCAGCCATCGTCGAAGCCCCCGTGCCCTCCAGACACTCCTGCCGCTCACGACCACCTCCAGAGGACCCGCTACACCACCACAAACCTCTCCAAGTAGCCGCGCCGTTGTTCTAGAGCTCAGAGCGCTGCCCATACCTCACCCGTGGTTGCTTTCGACGTAGGGGATGGGTGGAACCCCTCAGACATCCCCAACCCTCGCTGACGCCTCCGGGAGCCTCCTCGTGTCGCCCCGATGCTCCTTCGACCTTCGCCTCTGTGTTGCCGTAACTGGAACGCTGTAGCTGCCTCGCCATCGTCTTCCCCAGCATCGACAGGCCACATCGTCGAAGCCAGAGGTGGGGGGAGAGTCTCAGGCCGCCCCAGTCTTATCCACCTCACCGGAGACACTGACTTGGCTTCCCTCTAGCCTCCTGGACCATCGCTGGAGCTCCTTTGCCGTTGCAACATCGCTGGACAGTCGTCGGAGCTCGCACTGGAGTGAGGATGTCGGCGATCCGTCGACGAACTTCAAAGAAGATAGGTTTAGAATTAGGTCCTTTTAGTTTTAGGATTTTATAGTTAGGTCCTTAAATATTTACTTTGAGGTCTTATTTTTTTGTGTTTAAGCTCCTATGATTTTAAATAACTTTTATTATCACTATAAATATTACATCTTTTACCCTATTTAACTTTAATTCCATTTGCAGTCCTATAAATGTTTGTTTTTTCACACTTAAGTCCCTGAGATTATATTTTCTTTGCAATTAAGTCCTGAAGTTTTGCATTGAGCCCCTAGAGTTTTTTAAAATGAGTTTTCTCTATAAGATTTGCATTCAGACCCTTAAAAAATTTTGTAATCACACTGAATACCATAAAAACCTAATTTTCATCACATTTAAGCCCGAGAATTTTATATGTAAACCCCTGAGTTCATAGCATACATATATTGAGTATAGGAAATTTACACTCAAACTCTTAGACTAATTTCAAACTCATTATTTAGGGTTTTAATTGTTTTCACATCCATTTTTGACATTTTCCCCTTCTTTTATTTATAATTTTGCACTTAAATATAGTTTTTATTTAAAAATTATATTTGCATTGTAAAATGATCTTTGATTTCATATTTTGGTCATATTTGCACTTCATATGTGAATTTTGCACATTAGACATTGACTTCTCAGGAAATTACCAATATGAAATTTTCACACATCTCTCACCATAGTGCCACATTTTCATTTAATCTATCATTTGCACGTTAAGATAAAAGTCACTGAATATACTTTATTCAAGGTTTCACTTTTTTCCGTGAATTTTACGTTTTAGTCCCTGATCTTGCCCTGTAACATGTGTTACAACATTTTCCTGTATTTAAAACTTTGTTTCCATCAAGTTTTTCTTGTAAATAACATTTTCCTGATATTTTGCATACATTTAACCTTACATCATGCACATGTACACATTTATTACATTTGACCATGTGGAATTACCTAATTGCCCCCATGCCACCAATTCATGCATGTTAGTTTTTGCGATGAGTCATGTCTTAATCATTCCCCAGCCTCTTTTATATATTCGGGTACACTTTCACGCATTTTTTGCATAGTTTTCATTACACATGCATATCATTTCATCTATTTTGAGCAAGCCTGCATCTCATGTGTTTTCCGTAGATTTTTCTCTAACCCGTTTTTGGATTCCTTCACTTGATATTTGATTTGATTTCCTTTATTTCATATTTTTGGATTTTCGATTTGATTTGGATTTCATTGTTCGAAGGCATACATTAACTGACCGAAAGGCCTACATTGGCCTAATTACGGATTATTTTTCCTTTATTTTTATTTTTATGACATTTTCCATGATTTCGATGATTTGGGTTGATCCCACTTTCGACCCTTTTGATATCGGTATGGTTGTCTAGAACATTCTTTCCATAAAACATTGTTATTTTATTTGATTTTCTTCATATATCACTATTTGGTTATTTTGTGTGGACTTCTTTGCAATTTTTCCTTTTGATTTCCATGATGTTTTCTACGATTCTAATGATTTGGGTCGATCGCATTTTTAATTCTCTTGATGTCAGCATGCTTTCTTGGGCCATTCTTTCCACAAGCATCGTCATTTCATGTGATTTTCTTTGTCGTGTCGTATTTTGTTATTCCGTCATTTTGTGTGGATTTCTTTGTAGTTTTTGCATACCATCTTGTACATCCATCTAGTCTTGACTTGACAATCATATTAGCATGATTAAAGTACAATCTAGGCTTAGCAAGCATTCATTCAACCTCTAGCAAGCGAATCAGACTAGAAAGATCGAGTTCTCGGACGGGGGTGCCTAATACCTTCATTGTGCGTAACAGGAATCCTTACCCATTCTCTGGTTTGTAGACATCCAGTCTTTTCATTTGCATTACATGCACTCATCTTTTTGTGGTTTGTTTGTGGTTCTCCTCATTTTTCCCTCAAAAGGTTAGGTGGCGACTTCGATTTTTCGTTTTATCTTATCTTACGCCTTCGCCGTCCTGGCATGGTTGTGGCCTCCTTCCTCTAATGCGACTACGCGCTGGATTCCCAGGCGGACATGGTCACAAGTTGAGTCTAACCAAACAAAAAATATTAACATTATGAACTTAGAAAGTTAAAGAATTGGCCATGCATATGTCAAAAAATAGTAGGAACAAGAATTAAAGTAACCATAAAGATAAGTGAATCAAAGTTTTTCTTTGTTGTTTCAAAGCCAATTTTCTCAGTTACATCTCATGTTTGTACTCTTAGCATATGTCCAAATAAATTACATATTCATAATTTGACAAGCCTCATAAAAGGATGCTTCTACGTTAAGGTTGTTGTTTCCTTACGAATCGTAAGATTGATCGTAGTCACCACTAAAATGCTTAGGTTGCGTTTGGAAATGCTTTTTGTTAAGCAACTTATTAAAAAAAGTTTATTTTTTCATAAGCTAGACTATTTGTAGCTTTTTTGAAGAGGATGATAAGTTTGTTTGGATTGCAAGTGTAAAAGTACTTAATAAGAAACAAATGGGCTATTTTACCCTCGTTTTCGTGAAACACAAAACTCGCTTTCTCCAATCCCTTCTCTCCCTTCTGTACTTTCTCTGGTTTCTTCTCCCTTGATGGCAAACCGCCACACAACCCTAGTGAACAATCTATCCCAAACATCCAAATATCATCTCCTCCCCAGCATACCACTTGTAGATCGACCACACTCAGACCGTCGTCACCAGTAGGCCGTTGTACTTGACAGACAATGTTTGCCCACGACTGTCTACTGACCGACAGTGCCACTCGTCACCGCCAAAGATCAGTCGCCACCCACCTTACCACAAGACCACCCTAAAAATGCCCTACCCATGCTTACTAACCCGAGATGCTAGCCAACACTCCCTGTGCCCACCGACCAGCGCCTACCCCATAGGTTGATCGCTGACGCAACCAAAAAAGGAAGGGAGAGGAGAGGGGAAATGGAAATGTGACAGAAAAGGCAAGGGCTTACCATGGCTAGAGACGAAATGGCCATCGCCAACGAGCTCCCTCACCTTGATTGTCACCGTGACCGAGAGCCGAGAGCCGAGAGAGCTGCTTTGGTTGCAGTTGAGGAGAAAAAAGAGGAGCCTATGGAAGAGAGTGACGATGACATGGGATTTTCTTGGTGTGAGAAAATAAAGAAGATGATGGCATAGATTGAAATTTTGTGTTTGTTTTTTTGAAATAATTAGTAAGTTATAAGGATAGAGTTGGAAAATCAAGATTAAAAAAAGGAACTTTTCCATAAGTTGGGGACTATAAGATTTTAAAATTGCACCAAAATGAACTAATAAGTTGCCTCTAGTTTTTCTTAATAAGCTAGCTTATTGAACCTATTTGGAACCGCTTATTGTATAAAAAGCGCTTAACATAATAAGCTTATGCTAAAAAGCGTTTCCAAATCATTGCATTGCTCGATGAGAAAGCTTTAACACTTAGGTTTTAAGAAAGGACAAATCCAACAAATTGGATTTTAATCAAGAACCAAATCCACTTTAGACAATTGTTAGTAACCAATGCAACTGATTATATGATATCAAACTTCACCAATCAGTACCTATTAAGAAACATGCAACAAGTATATATCATCAGAATCACAAACTAAGATACAACAAATCTTAACCTGACTGCTAGAACATTTTGTACAATTATAAAAGTAACAACTATTTTTTTTTGAAATTGAAATATAATATGTGGAAGAGAATGATGAGAACAAATTGTAGGCATACTCTGAGCAAAAGAAAGTTTCCATAGCAAACCAGAAATACTTTGCAGCACTACGACAGAAAAGGGGAAACACCTTGAAGCTAC
>JAMKQA010078822.1:0-20314 GCA_024699735.1 Posidonia australis
TAACAACAGGAATTACACAACAAAATCTCGTGAGGAGAATAGAAATGAAAGCAATGCACACTATTACAACTTTTTCTCAATGGTAGCTCGATGTTTCTCAATGGATGCTCTTCCAAGGCTGGTACGGGGTCCTATTTATAGCCGTCGGATTGCCTCGATCTGTGTCTAACGACTATAAAACAGTCGTAAATAGCTAGTTGAATGGTATACCGTTTTGACCACGGTATGCCTGAAAAGCTCTTTAATCTTCATCTTACGAGCAAAACGGTATGCCACAACTTCAACGGTTTGCCGTTTTCTCCTGAAACAGTATACCATTTTGGGACGGTATGCTGTTTAATTGCATTAATTTCTTTTTCTCTTCTGTTCCAGAGTGCCGTTGTTCTTTCCGATTTTTCCTGAAACGGAATGCCGTTCCATCCACGGTATGCCGTTTTCAGTTCAACTTAGATTTTTTCGGAGTTCCGATTTACATTCCGAATTTTGCTAAAACGGTCTGCCGCTCTTGATGCTGGTATGCCGGTTTTGATTTCATGATAAGACACTTGATATCTTTTTCAAGTTATAATATTTATGAAAATATGCACAAGTAAATAATCATCAAAATTAATGTAATATTCCTAACAAGACAGACCTCCGCTCGAGGTCGAATGGCATCCCAAGCAGTCTTGTAGGTGAACTGGCCTCTGGTAGGCTCCCAGGTGATCACATCTGATCCTCCCACAATCGGTGTTGAATGAATCGTGGGCCAGAGGTCGTGCATGTCCATCGTGGTGGGTCTCCAGAGGCACCAGCAGCCGTTGGAAATGAAACTGCTGACTGGGGAAGAGCATTCGCAGTCCAGTTCCACCCGAAGACGCTGAGCAATCATGGTAGGGATGGTCCTAGGTGGGCTTGCAAGCCAAGGATCTTGGAAGAAAAACGTATTCCTGCTATCGCCGATCCTATACCTCATCAGCGGTTGTGCAACGTCCCGCAACCTGAGGATGCACCTCCATGCCCAAGAGGCAGAGCTAGGAGGTCGCGAGCTCCAAATTGAGCGATCCTTGAGGTACTTCTTCCTCATCCATTTGACTCAGAGGGCCTCAAGTCTAGTCTCGACATCCCAGAGCAGCCTAAGGATGCCAGCGGTGTTGGAGTCTAAAGTCCGGTGCATCCCCTCCTTCTTAGGGAGACAAACGTTCTTCCAATAGATGAAGGAGCATATGGAGGATTCGTGTCCAAACCGTAGGAAATGCATCAGTCTCCTGTCAAGCTCACGGTAGACACTTGCCGGGAGAGTAAACACTGAGGTCTAGTAGAGGTGAAGTGCAGCGAGAACAGAGCGGATGAGTATCAGTCTGCCAGCATACGAGAGGAGTTTTGCTTTCCACGATTGGAGCTGGTTGTCCACTATGCGCAAAAGAAGGGCACAGTCCACAGTAGAGAGCCATTTGGTGGTTAATGGCAAGCCAAGATACTTCACTGGGAATGTGCCTTCAGGGATACCCAAATAGCTGGAGATCCATCATCGATGTTGTATAGGCCCACCGAAGTGTAAGGAGCTCTTCTGGCAATTGAGAGCCAGCCCAGTGATGGAGGAGATGGAGTCAAGGATTCTTTTTAGGCCTCGAGCGTTTTGCTTATCAGCCCGCAGTAAGACCATCAGGTCATCGGCGAAGAAAACGTGGGAGGTTTCAAGTTCCCCCAACTGCATTGGCTCCAGTTCACACCTGGAGGCGGCGTGCTTGAAAAGGTCCGTCAAGATTTGCAAGGCAATCACAAAGAGGAGCGGCGACAGAGGGTCACCCTGGCGCAGTCCATTGGAAGTAGAGAACCACCCTGATCTCTCGCCATTGGTGATAATAGAGTATCTATAATTCATGCATTCAGCGATCCATCGGATCCATTTGGCAGGAAAACAAAAATGTTGCAAAGCATCACAGATGAATGGCCATTGTATTGTGTCGAAGGCTTTACGGAGGTCAATTTTGATGCACATATACCCTTTCCTCCGCGACGTATGAAGACTATGGCAGAGTTCATGCACGAGTAGGATGGCATCATAGATTCTTCTTCCACCGACGAAAGCCACCTGATTGGGATCGATGAGATTAGGAAGCAGCGGGCGCAACCTGTTCGCGAGGATTTTGTAGGCGACATTGCAAAGAGCAATGGGCCGGAAATCATCGAGTGTTTTGGGCACTCCAGCTTTCGGGATGAGGCAAAGCAAAGTTCGATTTAGTTGCTTTAGTAGCCTTTTAGAGCAGAGAAAATTGTTGATTGCTGCTAAAAGATTGTCTGAAATGACTGGCCAAGCCCGACGGAAGAAATTGCCGTTGAAACCATCCTCACCAGGGGCACGGTTAGGATTTAAAGTTCTGACGGCCGACTCAAGTTCCTCCCTAGACGCCAAGGTGCAGATGCTGTTACGAGCCTCCTCGGAGATCACCTTACCAGGGAGGCTGGGAAGAGGGCTCCAGGTGTGTTGTTTATTGAAGAGGGAATTGAATCTCTAGGCGAAGAGGACGACAATTCTCGAGTAATCAACAATGGTACCTTCCTCAGTGGTGATGCTGCGTATACAGTTTCACGCCCGACGAGCTCTGCTCGAGGCATGAAAGAAAGTCGTGTTGGCATCCCCCTCGTGCAGCCAACGGATCCTGGACTGCTACAACGCCCGCATCTCCTCCCTCCAGTATAAGTCCTTCAACTGAGCCTTGTAATTACGTTCCACATGGAGAAAAATAGAGGAACACGGTTGTAGGCGAAGCTCCCTCTGAATAGGAATCAGGGATGTCTCGCAGGAGGAGATCCTCTCTGGGATGTTTCAAAAGGTGCATTGTGCCCATCCCCGCAGACAACAACGAATGTGCTCCAGCTTCCTAAGGAACCTGAAAGTAGGGTTCCAGGTGCACTGGAAAGGCCAGGAGTCCGCAACAAGCGTGAAAAAATCAGGATGGCTCGTCCAATGGTTGAAAATTTTGAAAAAATTTCAAGGCTTCCTTGTCTCGTGCCGTAGGGAAATCATCAGCGGAGAGTGATCACTGACGTGCCTCAGGCCAACTAAGGTGGTGCAGTTTCACACTCTTCGATTGGCCTTGGCCTTTTGTATTGCTTTGGCATGTGTTTGGGTTTCTTGGAACGTCTTATTGTACATTTTATTTTTTAATATATTTGGAGGGTCTCCGTCCATACTCTTGGCAAAAAAAAAGGAGGTTTTTTGATGAGCTTTGCACTCCCTTGGAGGCCAACAAGCTTTGTGTGTAAGTGGGGGTGTAGTCGTTGCTACGCTGCTATTGCCAACAGGCTTTGCATGCTGCTGTGCTTGTGGGTGCTTGTGCTTGCTGTTGTGCTTAGACCTCGTGGACTTTGGATTGGGCAGCAGGGGTAAGGTTTGAGCCTTGTTTTTTGTAGTCTTTTGGGAGGTTATGTATCTAGGCTGAGTTTCACGCTCTTCGATTGGCCTCGGCCTTTTGTATTGCTTTGGCATGTGTTTGGGTTTCTTGGAACCCACCTCTTATTGTACATTTTTTCCTTTTTAATATATTTTGAGGGTCCATACCAACGTGGGAAAAAAAGAAGTTCTGACAAAAACCAAAAGAAAACCCACTGTAAACCATACCAACGTGGGACAAGGCCAATAGACCCAAAAATAAAAATAAAAAAACAGAGCGAAGCAGGCACCACAACTGATACGCCCATAGATGCATCAGTTCTCAAGTCCACTGCTAACCAGCCAAGCCAGCGAGCCACCGAGAACGAGCCAGCAGTAGGACCCTTTCCATATCATGCTACAAAAATCGACTACGTGCAGATGGCGCTACAGAACCATGCGATAGTCGCTGGAGTGTAGTTGTCTTCGAAACTTCTCTTGTTCCATTCCTACCACAGACGGGCAACAACCTCCGTAAAAATTGCTAAAATCCTCCATAGATCCTCCATAGGGGCACGGCGTTGCAGTAAATCAGTGTAACAGGCACACGCTACATCCTCAATAGTAGTGGCCTGCAAGCTCCCCATCTGAGGCAATAGCGAATTCCACACTTGGGATGCGAAGTCACAGTGCCAGAACAGATGGTCAGTAGTCTCGGTTGCCCTCCAGCAGAGCACAGAACAGGAAAAAACCTCCATACCTTGCAGCCTGAGTGCATCGTGAGTAGGCAAGCCATGGGACAAAGCGCGCCAAGTGCAAAAGGCATAGCGAGGCACCGATCTTCTCTGCCAAATCATCTTCGACCAGAAGATCTCCGGGCCCTTATCATTGATCGCATTCCATGCAGAGTGCATGGAGAATCCGTTACTGCTGGGGAGCCACCTGATGTTGTCCTTACCTCCACTGATGTTAGTTGCAAGGATGTCGGGCCAGAGATCATGCATCTCGATGGTGGTCATCAGCGGAAGATCCCAGGAACCGTTATGTATGAACTGGCTAATTGTGCACCTAACTTCACAGCAGAGATCCCGACGTAGGTTAGCTCCCCCCCGATCCCAAATTGTACCGTGGTTGAGCCACGGATCAAAGAAGAAGGGAAGGTTGGAACCGTCGCCGATAGAGTAGCAGAGAAGTGGCCTAGCATTGGAACTGGCCCGTAGGATGCTTCGCCAAGCCTAGGAGCAGCTTTGCGGAGGCCGAGCACACCATATGGAGCTCCCTTTAAGGTATTTGTTCCGCATCCACTTCACCCAGAGAGCACTAGAGTTAGTTGCCACCTCCCATAGCAGCTTCATCATGCTCGCCGTATTTGTATCCAGCAGTCGCCGGATGCCCAAACCACCCTCTAGCTTAGGCCTACAAGTATGTCGCCAAGAGATGAGAACACATTTTCTCTGCGAATGTCCGAAACAGAGAAAATTCATCATCCAACGCTCAATCTCCTTAATCACGCTCGCAGGTAACATGAAACTGGCTGTCCAGTAGACGTGCATCGCTGACAGGACAGATTTGATAAGCTCCAGGTGGCTAGCATAAGACAGGAGCTTTTTTTTTTGCCAAATGTGAAGAGGGAGACCCTCAAATGTTATAAAGAAAAAGAACTGTACAAAAGTGTTTGGGATCCATAGCCCCAAACAAGGCCCATGGCCAGCAAGGTCCACACAGCTCACAAGCAAAACAATGCAACAGAGTACATTAAATAAGAACAAGACAATGGCCTGCCAACAACTCTTGCAAATGAGCTGAGGCAACTCGAAGGCAGTCCAAAACGAAACAACCAATCCAAGATGAAAACCAAGCCAAGGCAATCAGCGCCCCAACACCAGATGCATAAGTAACAAAATACTGGGCCCAATAGACAAAACGTGCCTCACACAAGATGGCTGCACCACAAATGCCAACAAGCAGACCGACAGCATCGCAGCCTCCACGTGAGCCAAACAGTGCCATGCAAACAACAAACAGACACCCCTCCAAACGCCTCCTGCCCGAGGCACAGTAGCAAGTAGACCTGACTGGTAGGGATTACCGATTCCAGCAACCAGCTCAGTGCCTGGTGGCTTCAAGGAGGAGAGCTTGCGCGGACCTGGGATGATAACCTTCTTCAAAAAACCTTTTGTTCCTCTCCATCCAAAGTCTGGAGGTGATTCCAATGAAAACCTTGGCTGAGGGAGTGCCTGAGTGCGACCCCTACGACCACCTAGTGATTGCAGTCGATAGAGTAACTTTCGGGGAAGTCCGCTGGGTACTAGCAAGCGACAAACCTGGGATGAAAAGTGACATGTCCATAGTAAGTGTTCCAAGGTTTCCGCCGCTGATCCACAAAGGATACACTTGGAAACGATTTTGAAACCTTGACGCCTCAGCGCATCATGTGTGGGAAGAGTGTGACGAATCACCCTCCAAGCACAGATGGCTTGACGGGGAATGAAACCCTTGCCCCAGATCAGACCTGCCCAAGATATTCTCTCCCTCCGAGGGCGAATAGCGTCCCAAGCTGATTTGAGTGTAAATAGGTCCCCTGTTGGAATGCAAATGCTCTTGTCTTGTTCTCCAATGACGGGGGTCCCTAGGATGGCCGGCCAGAGGTCGTGCATGTCTACTGTTGTTGGTTGTGGTAATTGCCATGATCTGTCTTCAACAAAGTAGCTAACCAGGGAGGTGTCATCACAGTCCAGCTCACATAGAAGTCGTGAAGTGGCTTGGGGGGGGATGGGTCCGGTATGGCCAGTTATCCATGGGTCAAGGAAGAAGAAAGTATCTCTGCCATTTCCAATCTGGTAGCTCATCAGTGGTCTAGCCACTTCCCGCATTCGGAAAATGCGTCTCCAGCCCACGATGCAACATTTGGTGGTCTCGAGCACCAGATGGATCTGCCATGCAGGTATTTCTTCTGCATCCACTTCTCCCAGAGGGCCTCCAGCTTGGTTTCTAGCTCCCAGAAAAGCTTGAGCATCCCTACGCGGTTGCAATCATGAGTTCGGCGGATGCCTAGCCCTCCTTCCTCCTTTGGGAGACACACCTTGTTCTAGGAGATGAGAGTGCACCTGGTGGAATCAAAACCGAACCAGAGGAATCTCATCAGTTTGCAGTCGATCTCGCGATGGATGCCCGCCCGTAAGGCAAAAGTAGATGTCCAGTAGATATGTAGCGCGGAGTGTACAGAGCGGATTAGAACCAGGTTGCCCGTGTAGGACAGGAGCTTGGCCCTCCACGATTGTAGCTTGTTGTCTACTACCTTTAGGAGTGGGGCACAATCCATTATGAAAAGTCGTCTGGAGGTCAGTGGTAAGCCCAGGTGCTTCACTGGGAGCTCCCCCTCCTAGATCCCCAGGTGAGCCGCAATCCAGTGGCGATGTGGAGCAGATCCACCCAAGAATATAAAACTCTTGTGGTAGTTGATGCGCAGGCCTGATAGATCTAAGAATCAGTCCAGAGTGTGCTTCAGCCCTCTGACATTCTTCTTGTCCGCCTGGAGGACAATCATCAAGTCGTCGGCGAAGGATTGTATCAAATGCTTTGCGAAGATCAAGCTTGATATACATGTGGCCTGTCCGCCATGATGCTTTCAAGCTGTGGCAAAGTTCGTGAGCCAGTAGGATCGCGTCTCCAATTCGTCTGCCTCTTACGAATGCAGCTTGGTTGTGGTCAATAAGGGCAGGCAGGACAGCTTTCAGTCTATTCACCAGGACTTTAGAGATGATCTTGTAAAGAACATTGCAGAGCGCGATTGGCGGGTAGTCATCAATAGCGTCGGTGATTCCTTTTTTGGGGATGAGACAAAGTATCGTCCGATTGACCCTCCGCAGCAGCTTGTTCGAGCGGAGGAAGTTGTTGACCGCTTCTAGAAAGTCCTTGTGGATAATCTCCAAAGCCTAGTGGTAGAAGAAACCATTGAAATAGTCCTCGCTTGGTGCTCTGTCAGGGTTCAGCTGCTTGACCACCTCCCTGAGTTCCTCCTCCGAAGCAAGCGTGCAAAGCCTGTTGTTGTCTTCGAAGGCTAGGGAGTTGCTGGAAAGCAAGAGAGAGCCTAGGATGCTGGCATGGTTAGGACAAAGACGCTCTCTGAACCTCTGGGAAAACATGTGGGAGATTGTTGCACTGTCCGCCACAGTGTCTCCGTCCACCGTGATGCTTCTGATGAGGTTGTGTGCTTGCCTCGCTCTGATGGTCGCGTGGAAAAATGTTGTGTTCGCGTCCCCATCCCTCATCCATCTAAGCTGGGCACGCTACCAGGCAATCGTTTCCTCCCTCCAGTAGAGGTCCTTCAGTTGGCTACGATAAATGCATTCCGCCGGGAGGTAAATTGGGGAGCTAGGGTCCTCACTGAGCTTCTCCTGCAAGGATCGGAGGGAAGCTTCACAGGTGGCAATACACTCCGAAATTCTTTGAAATGTCTAGTTGACCCAAACCCGCAGTCACCGGCTAAGATTGTTCAGCTTCCTGGTGAAGCTAAAGGTGGGATTTCCCTCAAAATGGTGTCGCCAACAATCTACGACAACCGCTTGAAAGTCCAGATGATTTGCCTAGTGGTTGTAAAATCGGAAGAATTTTCACGGTTGACTAAGCACTAGCGACAGCGTGACCGTCATTGGAGAATGATCACTTAGATGAGGGAGTTCCGCGAGAGTGTTGCAATGCTCAAAAGCCATTAGAAAAATTGAGGATATGAGTGTGCAGTCCAATCTACTGGAAATGGGATTAGAGCGCTGCATATTACTCTAGGTGTATTCTTTTCTTTTTTTTTGCCACGAGTAAGGAGGGATACCCTTAGGTTTAATAGAGAAAAAAAAAAAGAACCTATACAAGCATGGTTACAATCACACAAGATCAACCAAAAGCAAAAAGCAACAAGGCCCATGGCCCAAAGTAAAAATCGGGACCCAAGATCCACAAGACAAGAACCAAAACAAGTCCAGCATTCTGGAGCAGCCAGACCCCCGCCAATGGCCCAGCCCAAGCAAGCGCAAGCTGAGTCCGCATCCTCAAGCAAAAAAGGCCCCTTCGCCAACATGGCCTGAACTCCAGGCCCATCCAACCGCAACGATCAGACCAGAATTAAGCATAGTAGCATGCAATGGGAAGAACGAGTTCCGCCGGCGTTGGGCAGTCTGGGATCAGCACCTGGAAACCTCCCTGAGGATCAAATTTGGGGGTTTTCAATTGGTGTCAATCCTCGAACATCCTCTTGTTTCTCTCTACCGAAATCCCAGAAATAATGCCAGTGAACATCTTGGCTTTCGGCACTCCAGCAACTGGTAGCTGTCCCTGAGTCCACCGGTCAACATCATCCCAGAGAGTATCTTCCGGAGGGAACAAACGAAATCCAACAAGAGCCTAGACATGAGACAAAAAGTGGCAGGACCAGAGAAGGTGATCCGGGGTCTCCACCTCTGAGTTGCAAAGGACACACTTGAAGACCACCGCAATGCCTCGCCGCCGCAAGGCATCATGTGTCGGCAGAGCCCTGCGAAGCGCCCTCTAGGCGCAGATGGCCTGTCTAGGGATGGCCTCCTTATTCCAGATCAAACCAACCCAACGGATAGTGGCTTGATGTGTTCGTAGGGTATCCCAGGTGGACTTGTAAGAGAACTTGTCTCCCGTTGGCTCCCATATGAATCAGTCTGGTCCCCTTGAGATGGGAGTCGCGAGAATGTCCGGCCAGAGGTCGTGCATATCCAGCGTGGTTGGAGGCGGGAGTTTCCAAATGCCACCCTCAATGAAGCGACTGACAGGGCAAGCGTCTTCACAGCATAGGTCACTAGAGAGCCTGTTGGCAAGTTGGGTGGGGATTTCCTGGCGGTGACCTGCGAGCCACGAATCTAGGAAGAAGAAGGTGTTTCTTCCATCTCTGATTTGAAATCGATTAAGAGGTTTAGCGATGTCCCTCAGTCTGAGAATACCTCACCAAGAGGTGTATTCTTCGCAAGAGCTAGGCATCTCTTGGAGCACTGCCACAGCAATGAACTCATTGAAATCGTCCATTGCAGTCTGACAAGTGCGCGCGCGACCAGATTTTTCGTAGCTATATCTTATACAGTTGAAATCCCCAGAGAGCATCCAGGGAAGCGAGGGTCGGTAGGAGACAAGACTGTCCCAAAGAAACCTCCTAGAGGCCAAAGCGTTCGTAGCGTACACCACTATGAGGGCGAAAGGCAGGAAGGGTGGGGTGGAGACTTCCAGATGCATAAATTGGCTGGATTGCTCCTTCAGAGTGAGGTGTACCGTGTCCTTGTTCCACAGCACCAGAATACGCCCCGACTGATCCGACTGCAAATTATTCATGACCTCGAGCAAACTCCAGTGTCTCCTACAGACAAGGTCAATGTCTTTCTTCAGCTTGTGCTCTAGGAGGCAAATGATGTCATAGTGTTGGCGACGAGTGAAATCCCTGATCACACAGAGCTTGCCGTCGTCATTCAAGCCCCGCATGTTCCAACAGAGAATCAGCATTCAGATCCCTGAGGGCGTTCCGACAAGCCTACCTTGTCCGGAGGGAGGTCTTTGTTAGACATACCCAGAAACCGCAGGTGGACCATTTTGCGAGTCTGCTGAGCCTTGAGAACTAGGGCTTCCACATCGATCTCGGGAGAATCCAAAGCTTTGAAGGCATTAGAGCAGTTCCCCCCCTCCTCGACAGGGTGCTTCTTAACGTGCGGGGTACCCTTGTACTTCATGGTTGTCTTGCAGGTAGGAGGTTCCCTGCGGGAGGCGTCTCTTGGAGATACGTCCATCGTAGGTTCCTTTGTTCCCTCAGAAAAAGCCCCCACAATGGAGGATGAAGCCTCCCCAGAGAGTGCCGGGACTACCTTGGGGGACATGGTGTAGTTTATGAGGTCGCTTCCGTAGATGAAGCGGAGAGGGGAGAGCAGCCTCTCGGATAATGGATCAACAGTGTGAGAAGAGGGAGGGGTCGTGCTTCCAAGAGCTTCCCTGGCCTTTGTCCCCACCGCTGCTAGACCCGCCAGCTGTTCTACAGATTCAGATCCCCATACTGTCCCGTCTTTCGGGTCCTACACTACTATAAGACAGGAGCTTTGCTTTCCACATTTGAAGTTTTTGTTCAACAGCATGGAGTAGGGGCTTACAAGTGGCTGTCGATAGCCGTTTAGAGATCAAGGGAAGTCCCAAGTATCTGATGGGGAGCTCACAAACAGTACGGCTGAGGTGGTCAGCAATCCGTCTTCTATGAAGCGTCGCACCGCCAAAGAATATAGAGCTCTTCTGGAGGTTTATTCGCAGTCCGAGATGAGAGTGAAATCATCAATAATTCTGTTGAGATGGCGGGCATTCGATTTATCCGCCCGAAGGAAGACCATAAGGTCATCGGCGAACATGATGTGGGATACTGTCAAGTTTTTGCATTTGAGAGGGTGAATCTCATGGCGACGTTCCGCCTAGACGAGCATCGCTGGCAGCGCTTGCATAGCTAGGGCAAAGAGATATAGGGATAGAGGATCCCCCTGACGCAATCCATTCAGGGATGGGAAGGACGTAGAATGTTCTCCATTAAGTAGCAAGGAGAAACTGGCATTCATACAGGCCGCCATCCAGGTGATCCACTTGTGGTCGAACCCTAGATCCCGCAACACATTGCAGACGAAACTGCGATTCAGGGAATCAAAGGCCTTTTGAAGATCCAGCTTGATACACATTCACCCTCTGCCTTGCCTAGAGTGAATGTTATGACATACTTCATGCATCAGGAGAATAGAATCACCAATACGTCGACCCTTGATAAAGGCTATTTGGTTGTCTTTCTGGTTTGTTGGGTCGTGGCAATGAGGGATTCAACTTCCTCATTAGTAGAGTTCAGGAGAGTGAAAGGGTTGTTGGTGGTTGATTCCACCGAGGATCTGCGGGCAAATGGCGTGGGCTTGTAGGCCTTCTTGCTTTTATTCTTAGGGATGCTAGAGTCCTCTGGGGTTGCATCTCCCCATGAACCGATTGGGAATTCAGCCTGTGTGCCTTCCATTCGCTGGGTCTTTGGGGACTTTCTGCCGGGAATACTTCCTAGTTCCATGGGTGGGAATCCTGGGTGGGGTTAAGGGGAAGTGAGCGTGCCACTAGGTGCCGTCACGGCCTCTTTCCTCACCAAGTCTGCCTCACACGGAATAGGAGTGTCATGCCGTGGTTCAAGAGTGCACGTTCCAGGGTCGTGTCCATAGGAGTTGCAGGTGTGGTAGTGGTTTGGCTTCCAGTCATAAGCCACTTCAATGTGTTCAATTCGTCCGTCCACCTCCATCTGGGTAGAGAGAGGGAATAGGAAGGAGCTGTCGATTCCCATGCATACTCGTGCGTAGTCAACCCATAGACCAGAAGCAGTAGCATCATCCATGTATAGAGGCACACAAAGGGTGCTCGCTGCATGTCCGATCAGAGATGTAGACCAAAAGCGCAGAGGAAGCTTAGGGAACTTGATCCATATTGGAATCGTGGATAACCTTTCCTTCTCAAATTTGTAATCCACATCCCATGAACGCAAGAGCAATGGCTTGCCACGCACAAACGACGGCCCCCATTCTAGTGCCCTTTGCTTATCCTCATCGACTAAGAACCTGAAAAGAAGGAACCCATTTCCCCTTGACAGAACGTGCAGCTCTCCTCAAATCTTCAACTCATGCTTGATGTAGCTTGCCAGTGCTAGAACGTAATGTTTTTAGCTGATGAAGTAACCCATCAGAACTCTGTCCCAGGAAGCAACGTCAAGATCCACTTCAGCACGCGGGCACACAGCAACCTTCATCCCGTTACGAACCACCGGTTCGAAGTATTGCAACGTTTTATGGGGCAAGCATTTAGACCCACATTTCTCAACCCAGGAAGAAGGTTGTTCTACCACCGAAGTTGGGTGGATCGTCTGGTTGCGAGGCCCTCTGGACCTAGATCTGATCCATCGAGTTGCTAGGGAAGGGCCACGCCCCCCTCTACCTCTGCGCGAGGCTTCCGTTCCTCGACCTCCTCCATTATAGCTATCGAGAATCACAGCAGGGAGGAAGTCTCCCAGAGTTTGGGTGGTTATCTGTGGATTAGCAGCCATCGCACAGTATCCACGCGAGACTATGCCATGCTTAGCCACACCAATAACGGGTTAAGCCACTTAAGACAAGCCTGCCAAGCCCGAAATTTGAAATTTCAGGGCCCGCCAGTACCCACAGAAGACCAGCCCGAGGAATCCTCCTATATAGAAGTTGGAGCCACTCTCTCTAAAACAAGTTTGGGATCCTCCCCTGCTTTCGTAAATTCTTTGTGGGTGTTATGTTTTAGAAGTTACTCATAAGGTAACAAGCCAAGTAAAAGAAACAAAAATTAATATGCTTATTTATAAATATGAAATGTTTAAAATGCAATTTTATGAATCTATTAATGATATGTATAGTAGATTTATGCACGGCTGGGATTTTCTAGAGTGAGAAGGTCAAACTTCTCTCTAGGATTGACGGGCTGGTTTTTCAGCTGGTGTTGGTGGGCGCCAGTTTTTCAAACTCGCTATTTTTTGGCGTGCTGGCATCAGGTGGCGTAACCTGCATTTTGGTGACTGGTTTAGGGACCAAGTATGCCTTAGTTGGCTAAGCTCTCCAGATATGACGGATCATTCGAGCTTAACACCCTGTACTTTGGGTGCTTACTTGCCGGTGCAGCTTCTGGCAAGCTCAGGTGGGGGTGGTCGGGGTTCGGGAGGCTCGGCTAGGGGAAGGGGGGCCCATGGAGCCACTCCTACTACACGGAGGCCCAGATCACGGTCCAGAGGATCGAGGAGAATGATGGCAAGTCCAGCGCCAGTTGCTACTGCTCCATCGTCCTGGGCTCAAGAATGTGTACGGGGCCCGTTGTCTAGGGCACTTGAGTATTTCCCTCTGGTAGTCAGGGATGGAGCTAAAGTGGCTGTTTACCCTCAGGAAGAAGTGGCATGCACTGCGGCTACCTGGAACCGAGTTATGATGGGGTATTTTATTGGTCTGCGACCGTTTGTCCCAACACTGATGACTCATTTCAAGAAGGCGTGGAAAATAAAAGGGGAACTGCAAGTGCTATCTCGTGGCAATGGTTTCCTCTTGTTTAAATTTACAAATGATGCAGATATGCAATTTTTTTTTTTTTTTGCCAAAGGTAAGGAGGGAGGCCCTCAAAATATATAAAAGGAAAAATATGTACAAGAAGAAGAGAGTGGGGATGAATACCCACCCAAGCCAGAACATACCATGGCTCATGGGTCAAAAAACCCAATCCACCATGACTGATCGTGGACCAAAAATCAGCCCAATACAGATAGCCCAATAACAAAATACTGCACCCACATACCTGAGCCCAAGCCCACAAACAAGCAGGAGCTTGAAAGCCAAAACCTAGGCTAGTATAATCAAGGCCCCAAAGAAAAGACCAACAGTCCATAGACAAAATGCCCCAAAACCTAACCGTGCAAAGGCCTAGGGCAACCCGCCGAATAGAGTCTCAACAACAGTGCCATGCAAGGGACCAGAAACAACCACCGAGAAGCCTCATCTGACGGCGTCACGAGGTACCATCCTAGCAGAGCGCGGGGAGTAACCGACCTCAAAGGTCCTACGGTTCCTTTCTTGCCAGAGGGTGTAGATAATTCCTGTGATTCTCTCCGCAAGCGCCGACTGCTCCAAACTGGTGGCACACTGCATCCAATTAGTTAGTAACCCAGTCATAGTAATCGCCGCAGGGGCCACACCGAGGCTCACTAAATCCCATACCTGATAAGAAAACAGGCAGGACCAGAGAAGATGGTCCAGGGTCTCTTCCGCCTCTTTGCAGAGGACGCAGCGAGACACCACCATGATGCCTCTACGCTGAAGGATGTCATGAGAGGGGAGGGCTCGCCAGGTGCATATAGCGTGTCGAGGGACCACACCATTGTGCCAAACAAGAACAACCCAGCTAACCTTAGGGGCACGGGGGCGGGTAGCCTCCCACGCAAATCGATAGGAGAAGCTTTCACTCGAGGGGATCCAAATGATCACATCCTCTCTGCCTGAGATAGGAGTCCTGAGGATCATAGGCCAGAGTTCATGCATGTCAAGCGTAGTGGGTGGAGGAAGTATCCATCGACCATCCCCAACAAAATGGCTAACCAGACAAGTGTCGTCGCACCTCAGATCCTGGCAAAGTCGACGGATAACAGAGGACGGAATTCCATCATGGAAACTTGGGATCCATGGGCAGAGAAGAACAGGGTGTGGCACCCATCACCAATGCAATAGCGTAGAAGTGGCCTGACCACGTCACGCAATCTGAAAATGCTCCGCCATGCTCATGACGTTGAGTTGGGCAGCCGCGAACACCAAGTGGAGTGCCCCTTGACATATTTCTTCCTCATCCATTTGACCCAAAGCGCGTCACGGTTTGTAACCAGATCCTAGAAGATCTTGAGAAGACCAACCTAGTTGCAGATGTGCACACTTCGGATACCCAGGCCTCCCTCCTCCTTTGGAAGGCAGACCTCGCTC
This sequence comes from Posidonia australis, assembly GCA_024699735.1. Lineage (NCBI taxonomy): Eukaryota > Viridiplantae > Streptophyta > Magnoliopsida > Alismatales > Posidoniaceae > Posidonia > Posidonia australis. The sequence continues at coordinate 14,890 of JAMKQA010078822.1, forward strand.
CACGATACTAAGGAGCAGCCTGAGGCCCCATGACCAAACCTCAAAAAACGCATCATTTTCCGATCGATGTCGCGGAGGACACTCACTGGTAGGGCAAAGACAGAGGTCTAGTAAAGATGAAGCGTGGAGAGGACCGATTTGATGAGAACCAGGCATCCGGCATACGAAAGGAGCTTAGCTTGCCAAGACTCGAGACGTTTGTCCACAGCATGCAAAAGAGGGCCACAGTCAGCGACAGAAAGATGCTTAGGTGATAGTGGCAGTCCCAGGTATTTCACGGGGAATTCTCCGTCACGAAAGTTCAAGTGGGAGGAGATTTGATGGTGATGGTGAATAGGCCCACCGAAGTAGATAGCACTCTTCTGCCGATTGAACTCCAGCCCCGAGGACAAGGAAAACTCGTCCAACAGCATCTTCAATCTTCTAGCATTCTTCATGTCTGCACGGAGGAAGACCATAAGGTCATCAGCGAAGATGAGGTGAGAGACAACAAGATCACCCAACTGCAAGGGATCAAGTTCCCCACAGGCTGCCGCTCTCCTGAAGAGATCAGACAAGACGTGCATGGCGACCACAAAAAGGAACGGAGAGAGGGGATCCCCTTGACAGATGCCGGTAGCGGAAGAGCACCACTCCGATCGCTCACTGTTGACAATAGTAGCGAAATCATATTTCATGCATTCTCCAACCCACCCTGTCCATCTGGTGGAGAATCCGGCATGGAGGAGAGCATCACAGATGATGGGGCACTGGATCAAGTCGAATGCCTTTCAGAGATCGAGCTTGACACACATGTAGCCTTTTCTTCTTCGAGATATGCATGATATGGCAAATCTCGTGAGCCAAAAGAATCGCATCACCGATTTTTCTGCCCTGAACGAAAGCCACCTGGTTTGCATCAATGAGGCGAGGCAATAGAGACTTCGGTCGATTTGCCAGGATTTTGGAAATGATTTTGTAGAGATGATTTTGTAGAGAACATTGCATTAGGCAATGGGTCTGAAATCCTCCATGGAGTCTGGGACGTCCTTCTTGGGGATGAGATAGAGAAGCGTTTGATTAACTCACTTCAGCATTCTACTAGAGCGAAGGAAGTTGTTGACAACATTCAGCAGGTCTCCAGAGATGATAGGCCAGGTGAGTCGGTAGAAGTAGCCATTGAAGCCGTCCTCCCCAGGAGCCTTGTCGGGGTTAAGAGCAGAGACCATTGCCTTTAGCTCATCCAGTGAGGCCAGCGAGCAAAGGAAGCCGTTGTCTTCAACATGGATGGTGTTACTGACAAGGTAGTGAGGGAAGTAGTTAAATGCCCGCATGGTGTTGAGGATGGTCCAGAACCTCATAGTGAAAAGTGAGGTGATATGCTATTGGTCAACAATTGACTCTCCCTCATAGGAGATACGCGGGATGTGATTCCGCGCCCAGCGTCCCTTGGTAGTGGCATGGAAGAAAGTGGTATTAGCATCCCCATCCTTCATCCACCGAATTCTAGAGTGCTGCCAAGCCACCATTTCCTCCATCCAATAAAGCTCCTTCAACTAGTTACGGTAGTTGGACTCCGCTTGAAGGAGGATCGGCGAGTTGGGGTCCAAACTGGCCCTCATCTGCAAAGATTTGAGAGAGGCCTCACAGACCCTGATCCACTCAGGGATGCGCTGGAAAGTTCATATGGCCCAGGAACGTAGGCAACATCAAAGGTTCCCAAGCTTCAGAGAGAAGGTGTACATGTGGTTACCACCACCTTGCATCTGCCAGCATTCCCACACTGTAAGGAGGAAGTCTGGATGATGAGTCCAGTGATTATAGAAACGGAAGTAGGAGCGAGGTTTGCCTTTATCACGACCTAGAGAGAGCATCAAAGGCGAGTGGTCACTAAGGTGTCAGTGACCCACAAACGTGCTGCAGTGCGCAAACCCATCCAGGAAGCAAGAGGAGATGAGAGCGTGGTCCAGTCTGCAAGAGATATTGTTGGAGTGCTGCTGGTTGCTCCAAGTGAAAGGTTCCCCAACGATGGACATATCGAACAAGGTGGAGGAGCTAATGAATGAATTGAAATCATCCATGGCGATCTGGATAGCCCTACCCCCACCAGACTTCTCATAATTGAATCTGATGCAATTAAAGTCTCCCATCAAAAGCTAGGGGAGAGAAGGACGGAGAGAGGCTAAGTCCTCCCAAAGAAGCCTTCTAGAGTCCAAATCATTCGCTACGTAGACCACAAAGAGAGCAAAGGCTGGGAAAGTAGGGGATGACACCTCCATCAACATGAACTGGCTCGACTCCGCCACCAGGGACAGGTGAAGAGCAACCTCGTTTTAGAGCACTAGAATGCACCCTACCCCATCAAAGTGCAAGTTATCCATTGCTTCAAAAGTACTCCAATGACGTCGACAAGTCCGTGCAATGTTATTCTTTAATTTGTGCTCCAGTAGGCAGATGATATCATACCTTCGCCGATGTGTGAATTCTCGAATCCCACAGAGCTTTCCGCCGTCATTCAAACCCCGCACGTTCCAGCAGAGAATCAACATTCATAGGTATCCAAGAGGCTACTCCGGCGGGCCAGCCTTGTCTTACGGGAGGTCCTTGCCCGACGCACCAAGCATGCAAGGATGGACAGTTTTCCGTGTCTATTGGGCCATGAGAATCAGGGCCTCAACGTCAGTTTCGAGGGAGTTTAACACCTCAAATACGTTGTGGCTATGATTGTCAAAACCCAGCTTGTTAACATGTGGGGTGCATGTGTATTTCTTTCCTTTCCGCAGGGTGGAGGACCCTTTAGGTGAATCGGGATGACCCTCAGGGGTCACCGATGAATGGGGTGTTTCGTTGGGAGCGACTCTATCATCCGCAATAGGGCTTGGGGTATTCTCGTGCCCTCCATCATTTACCCAGTCGCGTTAGATATGCAGTTTTCCCTAGAAGGCGGGCCATGGTTTATCCAGAGCAAGCCACTGATGCTACACTTCTGGTCGCTGGAATCCAAATTCGAGAAGGGAAAACTTTCCTCAATTCCTATATGGATTAAATTCCCTAAGCTCCCACTTCGGTTCTGGTCTGCTACTCTGATTGGTCGTGCAGCTAGCACACTTGGTCATCCACTGTACATGGATGAAGCCACGACGCTTGGTCTCAGAGTGGACTTCGCACGTGTTTGTGTGGAGATTGATGTTTCCTTCTCCTTTCCACAATCTATCCAGTTGGAGGTGGATGGAGAGATTGAGCTAGTTGATGTTCACTATGACTGAAGACGACACCATGTAGAACCTGTAATTCATTTTGGGCGTGAGCACGGTACGTGCTTGCCTAAAGCTCTAGATACCGCTCCGATTCCTGGTGGGGAAAAGCTGACTAGAGGTGAGGCCACGGCGACACCTAGAGGGACGCCCGCTCCCCCTCCACTCTACCAAGACCCCCCAGGTTTAGAGTATGCAGTTGAGGAGTAGGAACTGGTCTCTGCACCTATGCCAAGATCTCAGATGGCTACACCACTAGAGGCCACCACCCCAGAAAACCTGAGCAAACCTAAACAGAAGCACAAATCCTATAAGGCTACACCTTATGCTCGGAGGATGGCAGATGAGGATTCGAACTCCTTCGCTTTGCTTGACTCCACTGATGAGGAGGTTGAATCATTGATTGCCAAAGTTCAGCAATCTAGGAAAACGATTCACCCAAGACTTTTAGGCGTTGGGGACTCTACCAGAGAAGGATTGAAGCCCGCAAATCCTCCGGATATCCATGAAGATCCTTAGCTGGAATGTACGTGGACTGAATAATGGAGGGAAGCTCTCTACTATTAGGGACTACACCTCGCGGATGGATTGCTCCATTGTCTGCTTGTTGGAGCACAAGATCAAACAGGATGTTGCGCCAATGGTGGGCAAATACTGGCCCTCCTTTGAGGTGGTTCACAACAACGCTAGTGATCCCTCGGGTAGAATCATGGTGCTTTGGAACAATAAGAGAATATCCCTCACTCTCCTTACTGAGACACCACAGATGATGCATTTTGAGGTTTGTATGTTGCATCACAAGTTCTTGCTTTCTGTGATCTATGGCGCCAATGACCTGGCTACTCGAAGGCTACTCTGGAATGATCTTCTTGGGATTCACATGTCGGAGTCGTGGCTGGCGGTGGGTGATTTCAACAGTATCCGTTTCCCATCTGAAAAGGCAGGTTCTGTAGTGTTTAATGCTACTACTATGAGGGACTTCAATCAGTTCATTGATAATGCTCTTTTGTTGGAACTCCCATGCTTTGGTGCGGAATTTTCCTGGAGCAATATGAATCACACGTCTCCTATTCAGACTCGAATTAATAGAGCTCTGATGTCCTCGAGCTGCTGGAATTCTTTTCCCAATTGTCGAGCTTATGTTGGCCTTCAACTGATTGGTGATCACTTCCCTGTGCTGATCTGGCTGACTGGGGATGTGCGCAATAGGAAAAAGCACTTCTGTTTTATAACCATTGGGCTCTTCATGAGGATTTCCTCGCTTTTGTTCGTGAAAACTGGGGCTGCAACATGAGTGGTAACCCTATGTTCAGATTCTCAATGAAACTAGTCTCCTTGTGGAAGAAGCTTATCCTTTTGTATCCAACAATGTGTGTACTCTCTAATTACCATCCAGGAAGCACTTCAACTTGATCCTATGAGCACTGGATTAATTCAGGCTGAATGCAATTACAAGGAGCAACTTATGAGGTTATACCGACAGGAAGAGCTGATCGGCTGACAACATTCTCGACTCCGTTGGTTGAAGGAGGGTGATTCCAACACCAAGTTCTTCCATGCTATCACCAAAGCAAGACGCGCGTGCAATACGATTCATTCAGTTGAGATTGATGGTGCTCTGCTTACGGATGGGGATGCTATCACTCAAACTTTCAAACGAATATTTTGCACTCTGTATAACTCCAACGATGGAACAGGACAACTCACTCCTAGCCATCTGAATTCCTCGGTCTTGAATGCTGAGAATCAGAGGTTATGCTCCCTTGCCGCGATGACTGAGCTCACCTCAATTGTTACTCAAATGAACACTGATCGGGCTCCAGGCTATGATGGATTCAATACTGAATTCTACAAGAAGTCTTGGCCTATCATCGTGGATGACTTCCTTGCTGCTATTAATAATTTTCTTCGATCCGGAAAACTTCTGAGTTCAATGAACAACACATTACTTTGCCTGATTCCCAAGAAGAAGATCCATGAAGGCTTTGCTCCCATCTCTGATAGATAGTGTAGACACCCCAATTTTGAGCTCATTTGGCAGCTGGCTCCTCCGGTTGATGCTTTAGTCGCGACCACCAAAATCCTAGCTCACATAAGCCCAATTAGGTTCACACTAGCCCACATGACCCAATAAAACACTAAAACCCATTAAAATTCACTGAAAAATAAATAAAACACTTAATCCAGCTAAA